>OX457049.1:194305-231805 GCA_949752735.1 Lumbricus terrestris
ACTCCATCTCCTCCTCCTGTTCCTATTCCTAATGCCTGACCCTTGTACAGCAATCCATTGTCACCGTCGCCACAGTAGTTAGTCTTCTCTCGCCCTCCTCCTCCACCTCTTCCTCCTCCACCTCTTCCACCTTCTCCCGTTCCTCCTGCTCTCCTCCTCCGTCCTTTCGTCGCTCGAGAGGCGACTGCAGCGGCATGCACTCGCAGGCAGACGAACGTAATGGCGACGACTTTGATGACTACGATGGCGCCGCTAGCGATGACGATGAGAACCACGAGACCATCGCTACGACCAACAACAACCACACCACCCTCACCATCCTTTCCACCCTCCTCTCCACCCTCTCCCATCTCCATCTCTGACGAGCAGGTGCTGCGCAGAGGAATTGACGAGAAACGAAGAGAGACACGCAGGCAGACAGAGCAGGAGATCCGTTGTCATGGACAACGATCGACAACCAATGAAGACGAGGCTCGTCGACGGAGATGTCGACGTCAGCGATGACGTCACCGGAGAATTCATTGACGCTGAGAGTCGCCGGTCGGAGGAGGAAGAGGAGGAGGAGGAGGAGGATGCAGCCAAGCGGAACGTGAGCAGACCGTTGAGTCCGTCATCCGGATCGATGGCTTCCAATTTCGTGACTACATATCCAGATGGAACGTTCATCCAGATGAAGAAAGTTTCGTTGGAAGAAGGTGGAAAACGATGGAAGGAGGGATTGTCGTTTTCATCTGTGACGTAGATGGTGACGTTGACAGCAGTTGAAGTGACTACGGACTGAGGAGATGGAAAAGGAGATGGAAGAGAAGGTGGAAGAGGTGGAAGAGGTGGAAGAGGAGGCGGAAGAGGTGGAAGAGGTGGAAGAGGACTCCAAGACGAAGACGGAACTGGATCGTTGGAGGCTCGGACTATGAAGTGGATGTGGTTGATCTGTTCATGGTCGAGTACGATGAGATTGTAGATCTCACCAGACAACTCATCGATTCGAAACAGTCTCACAGCAGCAGCAGCGGTGCCTCCTCCTCCTCCCATTCCTCCCATTCCTCCTCCTCCCATTCCTCCTCCTCCCATTCCTCCTCCTCCAATTCCCTCTGATTCTCCTCCTTCTTCGATAGAGTAGAAGACCCGGTGGAATTCCTGTGACGCGTCACTATCGAACGCCTTCACCTTTCCCAAGAGACTTCCAATCGGTCGATTCTCAACCGTCGTCAGCTGATAAGACAGCGACTCAAACTGTGGCAGTTCGTCATTAGTGTCTACTATGTTGAGAATTAGTCTGGCCAGCGACGACCTCGGGGCTTCCCCTCCATCTCTGACGGTCACCAGATACGAATACGATTGTCTCCTCTCGTAGTCGAAGACAATAGAGGCGCTGATCTTTCCAGTCAAACCATCGATCGTCAGACTTTCCTTCGGAGTCTCATCCAGCGATTCCAGTTTGTAGCGCAGCGCTGCGTTTCTTCCGATGTCAAGGTCAGTGGCGTTGACCTTCATGACGAACGCATCCACCCGGTTGTTCTCCTCCATCCGAGCGAAGAACTCATCGGTCGCCATCTTTGGATCGTTGTCGTTCTCGTCCGTTACCATGACGACCAGCGTCTTCGCTGAGGCCATCAGTCGCGGCTGGCCGTTGTCATGGCAACGTATTGTGATCACGTGCTGCGTTTCCGTCTCGCGGTCGAAGACCTTGGCCGTCACGAGTTTGAATTCCGACGGATAGATCGTCTGCAGGCGGAAGTGGGAGGAGGTGGAGTGGGAGGAAGAGGTGGAAGAGGTGGAAGAGGTGGATGGGTCGATGGTGCAGTCGACTTTTCCGTTTCCGGTCGAGGGACTGTCTGCGTCTGAGACGGCCACGTGACTGACGAAGGTGCCGACGGGAGAATTCTCGGGCACCTGCGCGTATCGAGAGGAGGAGAGAAGGTTGACGAGAATCTTCGGAGGATTATCGTTCACATCAATGACGTAGAGAATGACCTTGGAGAAGGTCGGCAGCGAATTCTTTCCACGGTCGTTGGCTACGACGGTGAGAGTGAAGACGCTGTCTCTCTCGTAGTCTATCGGTCCATTCACTCGTATCACTCCAGTTGTGGCGTTGATGGAAAAAGGAAGCGGCTGATGGTGGTGGTGATGGTGTTCCGTTTCCTCCGCAAAGCTGTACTTGACGATTCCGTTTTGTCCGACGTCAGGGTCGTAAGCGCGGACGGTAAGGACGGACGTTCCAAGCGGAAGGTTCTCGTAGATTCGTTCCTCGTATAGACTTAGGTCGAACTGTGGATTGTTATCATTGGCATCTTGGATGTAGACGTCCAACAACATCGACGCAGACCTGACCGGAGCACCACCGTCAAATGCGACCACAGTCACCGAAAAGTAGTCCTGGATCTCTCTGTCCAAATGGCGACAGAGCTTCAATCGGACATCGTGGGACCCGTCGACCTGACGGGTGACGTTCAGCTCAAAGAGATCGGTGTCCGCCATCAGCTGGTACTTCTGGATCGACAGTTCATCGCTGTCTGCATCTTCTGCCGATGGAATGGAGAACTGTGAGCCTGGAAGAGTCGTCTCTATGATCTCCAGAGAGAATCTGTCCTTGTGGAAGGCTGGAGCATGGTCGTTGATGTCCTTGATGTCGACCAGGATCTTTATGATCTGGAAGTAGACCATCGGTCTCACCGCCACTTCCAGCTGGACCTGACATGACTCCATGTACGGACAAACCTTCTCGCGGTCGATTATCGCCTTCGATATGACGTCACCAGACGTTTCCTCGACGTCGAAGAAAATGTTCTGATGTCGAACGTGGAACTGGAGCTGCCTCAGGACGTCCTTATTCTGTCGATACTGTCCGACGAGACCCGAGTCCTGCCGGACATTGCCGACGACCGTTCCAATCGGCAACTCCTCGAAGATTTCCATCTTCAGCGTACGATGTCCAAACACGGAAGCAGCGGAAAACACAAACCAAGCGACGATCAGCGCATACATGGCGGCGGCGGCGGTGTTGCTGGTGGAGGTAGTGATGTTGGTGGTGGTGATGTTGGGTATGGTGGTGGTAGTGTCAGTGGCAGTTGTGATGGAGGGACGCGTGTCTTCTTCGTTGCACTACGTCATAACACTGAAACAATTTGAAAAATGACAATGAAGTAAAGTTACGATAATCTCAAAATTATGTCCAAGACAAACTGAAGAAAATAAAAATTAAATCCGACCAAAATCTCAAAAAATTGGTGAATATTTGATGAAAATTGATAAAAATTTGATAAAAAATTGATGAAAATTGATGAAAATTGATGAAAAATTGATGAAAATTGATGAAAATTTGATGAAAATTGATCGGTCGAACGAAAACAAATTAAATGCAAAGACAAATGAAATAATGAAATGCAAATCACATGTTTTCTAATTGATTATATATCAAATGGACAATTATACTGTACACTGAATGTCCTCAAAGAGAGAATATCTTCAAAGAGAGAATGTCCTCAAAGAGAGAATGTTCTCAAACACTGAATGTATTCAAACAGAGAATGTCTTCAAACAGAGAATGTCCTCAAACAGAGAATGTCCTCAAACAGAGAATGTCCTCAAACAGAGAATGTCCTCAAACACTGAATGTCCTCAAACAGAGAATGTCCTCAAACAGAGAATGTCCTCAAACAGATAATGTCCTCAAACACAGAATGTCCTCAAACACAGAATGTCCTCAAACAGAGAATGTCCTCAAACAGAGAATGTCCTCAAACAGAGAATGTCCTCAAACACTGAATGTTCTCAAGCACTGAATGTCCTCAAACAGAGAATGTCCTGAAACAGAGAATGTCCTGAAACAGAGAATGTCCTGAAACAGAGAATGTCCTCAAACACTGAATGTCCTCAAACATAGAATGTCGTCAAACACTGAATGTCCTCAAGCACTGAATGTCCTCAAACACAAACAGAGAATGTCCTCAAACACTGAATGTCCTCAAACACTGAATGTCCTCAAACACTAATTGTCCTCAAACAGAGAATGTCCTCAAACACTGAATGTCCTCAAACACTGAATGTCCTCAAACACAAACAATGAATGTCCTCAAACAGAGAATGTCCTCAAACAGAGAATGTCGTCAAACAGAGAATGTCGTCAAACACTGAATGTCCTCAAGCACTGAATGTCCTCAAACACAAACAGAGAATGTCCTCAAACAGAGAATGTTCTCAGACAGAGAATGTCTTCAAACAGAGAATGTCCTCAAACACTGAATGTCCTCAAACACAAAATGTCCTCACACAGTGAATGTCCTCAAACACTGAATGTCCTCAAACAGAGAATGTCCTCAAACACTGAATGTTCTCAAACACAATGTCCTCAAACACTGAATGTCCTCAAACACAAACAGAGAATGTCCTCAAACACTGAATGTCCTCAAACACAAACAGAGAATGTCCTCAAACAGAGAATGTCCTCAAACACTGAATGTCCTCAAACACTGAATGTCCTCAAACACTAAATGTCCACAAACAGAGAATGTCCTCAAACACAGTCAGCATCGGCAACAGACGTCATGCCGTCGTCGACGCTTAATCTTTCGTCCAAAGGCGAATGTCAACAATCGTCGACAGGTGGCCTTCTTCGACCTCACTCGGACTCTGCTGCGTGTAAGAAGCCCTTCAGTGAGTAGACAGCTGCAGAAGCCAAACAAATCGCACCGCATCGAATACGAGATTCTTTCTCGAATATTTGCTTCAAGCGATGACTGCAAATGACTTCAGTAACAACAGATTCATCGTAAAACTAAAATCATCGGTTGATCAAGAATTGACGAAGGAGGATTAGGTGGAGGAGAAGAAGGAGGAAAATAATAATAAGGAGGAGGTGGATTAGGAGGAGGAGAAGGAGGAAGAGGAGAAGGAGGAGGAAAAGGAGACAACACAAAAGAGACAGCACAAGAGAGACAGCACAAGAGAGACAGCACAAGAGAGACAGCACAAGAGAGACAGCACAAGAGAGACAGCACAAGAGAGACATCAAGCGAGGCAGCAGAATAGAGACAGTGACATTGACAGTGACATCAAGAGAGACAGAGACAGAGACAGAGACAGAGACAGAGACAGAGACAGAGAGACAGAGACAGAGAGACAGAGACAGAGAGACAGAGAGAGAGAGAGAGAGACAGAGAGAGAGAGACAACATTATCCGTGCGTGCGGCGGCCATAACGACGAATCTAAGTGTCTGATGTATGTTGTCTGATGTATGTTGAAGTGAAACCGATAAAAGGCGACGGTGGTCCATGCATTTTACATCAGATGAAGAGAATAAGTGCACCCGCCGTCCCTCCCACCCTAGCCCCCACCACCCACCCCTACCCACCCACCCCTACCCACCCACTCCCCCCACCCATTCCCCACTCCCTGCCCCGTATCGTCCTCATCCTCCTGCTGCAGTCTCTTCTTTGCTTCTATTCCTATTCCTCCTCGTTTTCTTCTCCAAATCCAACACCGTACTCTACTTCCTCCCTGATCTTCCGTTCATCCCTTACCACTTCTTCCTCATCTTACTCAACGCATTCCGCCTTTTCCTCTTTCTCCTTTTCCAATACCGTCGCTTTCACCAACAAAATCCCAGACTCTCCTTTAATCCATCTCCACCCCACATCCCATCCCATACCCATTTGCCCTCTTCTTCCTCCTTCCTTCCGTCCTTCCATCCTTCCATCAATCTCTCAGTTCGCTCTCCATCAGTCGTTAATGCCTAAAGTCGGCTTCATCTGAATTTCAAAGCGACTGCAATAAGTCGCGCAGCTGACTTCCGCCTCTGTCTCTGTCTCCGCCTCGGTCTCTCTCTTTCTGACTCTTTGTCTCTCTCTGTCTCCGTCTCTCTCACTCTATAGGGACCGAGATTTAACTTCAAGAACGACACTGACGAAAGACCGTCGCACCACTAACAGCGGCTGAAGCTAACTAACAGCGGCTGGAACCAACTAACAGCGGCTGAAGCTAACTAACAGCGGCTGGAACCAACTAACAGCGGCTGAAGCTAACTAACAGCGGCTGGAACCAACTAACAGCGGCTGAAGCTAACTAACAGCGGCTGGAACCAACTAACAGCGGCTGAAGCTAACTAACAGCGGCTGGAACCAACTAACAGCGGCTGAAGCTAACTAACAGCGGCTGGAACCAACTAACAGCGGCTGAAGCTAACTAACAGCGGCTGGAACCAACTAACAGCGGCTGAAGCTAACTAACAGCGGCTGGAACCAACTAACAGCGGCTGGAACCAACTAACAGCGGCTGGAACCAACTAACTGCAGATGAAACCAACTAACTGCAGATGAAACCATCTAATTGCAGCTGGAACGATGCAGAAAAATCTGGAAGGAGCGCAGTAAGCATCTAGGGGCAACAAACGATTGTCTCGTAATAATGATGAGTCTAGATGTCGCAAGTCTTGCACATTAACCGAACATATGATGCAGAGTAGGGTGCCCGTTAAAAATAAATTTCTGAATTTCTTTCGTGGTACCCTCCCATTTTGTTATCTGTCATGAGAGCAGCTCGTGGTAATTTTTTGTGAAATTTGGATGCATGTTTGAAGGTAGCTCAACACCTGAGAAGTTTGCAAACTTTTGGTCCAACTGTATGTTATTCGTGCTTATGTCTTACTTATTTTATCACCAAATATTTATGATATTCTATTAAAACAGCACTATAAAATGTCTGCGGATTAACTCTGGTAAGGCAATTTCTTTATCAATTTTGATAAAAGCACAGTTCTGACAGACATTTAAAATAATCAATCAATAATTATTTTCAGTTGTCCGACTCTGATACCGCAGAATATCATCACTGATAAACAGCGTCTTTCTCGCTTCTGGGTATTTCACTTTCTGGCTTGCAGAATCAGCAGCAGACACTTTCTGCTCTTCACCTGTTGTAGTGGAGTTGTTGAGGTCCTAGGTCAACTCCGCAGTTTGCTCTACTCGGTTGTTTACCACTTCCTGACTGTTGAAATAGGCCAATTTCTTGTTTAACTGGAAATCTCCCCGGGTATGTTGCTAGTCTGGATCATCTTATCCAAGAAAGTCAGCATCAACCTACGGGTGTGAAAGAATGACAAGATACTTCCAGGTTGTCAAGCTCCTTTCCAACAACTTGGTTCCAAATGGATTCTTCTGAGTAGCTCATCAGAACCTTGTGTCCTCAAAGTGCTGATCACATATCTGTTAGTGTCACTGCTTACAGCATCAACAAAAACTCAAGGGCCATTGGCTCCTCACTAAGATGCCGAAAATATCTGACGAGTGATTGAACTATAGCATCCAAAAGTCCTTTCTTTATAGTCTCCCACTGGTGCAGTTGCTGGACTTGAGGATTATGCCCAAGCCTTGTGTACAACAGGCTGAAGAAAGGCTCATCCCTCTATCAACGTTGTTTCCATCAAAGTGGTTAGTTTGAACATCCAGTTTTATCCAGATGTTAAGACACTGCAACATGACCAATGACCATATCAACCGGGATCTGTGCATCACTTTGGGGGCCATAAATGGCACCCCCCACTTGGTAGCACATCAACCCCAAAAGTAGTATTGTTAATTCTAGCAGTACACGGTACTCATCACTCGTCTGCTAACTGGACATAAGAAACTTGCTTTTTGAAAACAGCATTGTCCGTCAAGTCGACAAATTTCATAAGGACTTTTCTAACAATTCTTGACTGCGGGTCATCATTTACAATCTGATACTGGGTTCTATCAGTTCACTGACATAGTAGTCACGAAAATTCTTGAAAAAACTATAGAGTCGGAAACCAGATGATGAACTAAAGAAGTGTTTGGTCGCATCTCTGATCACAATTTGGTGCGCATGCTTTTGACTTTCCCGGCACAATAGATTCTTGCCAAAGGTGATCTCTATCACCACAAGCCAAACTTCGTCTGCCAGTATTAGTATTAGTATTAGTATTGATGCATTAGAAGCTGTGGGGTCGAATCACATGGCCCTGACCTGACTTTCTATCTCCAACACTTGCTTCATTATATTAGTGTTCATCATCACTAGTTTGTTTGAACCCATACCATGGATATGGAAGTTTTGGCACAATGACAAGCAGCAAACCTGATCTATGTCTGGTACGGGTCCACCCACTCACTCCCTATTAGCCTATATCCAGCAACATCCTGCCGTCCCAGTGCCTTTCAGTGTACTCAAGGTACATAATGTATTAAAAGTGACTTTTGCTGTCTGGGCCGAATGTTCGTCAAACAGTAGTCTAGCTTGTCTGCTTGATTCAGGATTTAAAGGGAATCTATAAATGTCGTCTCCAGGGCTTTTTATTGCAGTTAGATAGTAATCAGATCAATCAGACCAAATAAATACTAAATCAGTAAATGGCAAGTATACAGGTGAAGCAAACTGCAGTACAGAATAAAACTGAAGCAAGCGCAAGAATTGCAAAATCACAGAAACTTTGGATACGTTGAGCTACCAATAAATATTAACATAGAATTCTGAAATTTTACACTGTTTGTTAACTCAACAGGGGTAACAACTTCAGAAGGTACCGCATTGAAAATTATGAACTTCAAATTTTTTCACTGGTTTAATGGGCGCCCTAATGCAGAGCCATGACGACCTCAACCAGGACCCATTCATCCTTCAGCCCCACCTCACCCCACTTCCCTGCCCTCCTCCTTCACCCTTCAGCCCCACCTCACCCCACATCCCTGCCCTCCTCCTTCACCCTTCAGCCCCACCTCACCCCACATCCCTGCCCTCCTCCTTCACCCTTCAGCCCCACCTCACCTCACCCCACTTCCCTGCCCTCCTCCTTCACCCTTCAGCCCCACCTCACCCCACATCCCTGCCCTCCTCCTTCACCCTTCAGCCCCACCTCACCTCACCCCACTTCCCTGCCCTCCTCCTTCACTCTTCAGCCCCACCTCACCTCACATCCCTGCCCTCCTCCTTCACCCTTCAGCCCCACCTCACCCCACATCCCTGCCCTCCTCCTTCACCCTTCAGCCCCACCTCACCTCACCCCACTTCCCTGCCCTCCTCCTTCACTCTTCAGCCCCACCTCACCTCACATCCCTGCCCTACTCCTTCACTCTTCAGCCCCACCTCACCTCACATCCCTGCCCTCCTCCTTCACCCTTCAGCCCCACCTCACCCCACATCCCTGCCCTCCTCCTTCACCCTTCAGCCCCACCTCACCTCACCCCACTTCCCTGCCCTCCTCCTTCACTCTTCAGCCCCACCTCACCTCACATCCCTGCCCTCCTCCTTCACCCTTCAGCCCCACCTCACCCCACTTCCCTGCCCTCCTCCTTCACCCTTCAGCCCCACCTCACCCCACATCCCTGCCCTCCTCCTTCACCCTTCAGCCCCACCTCACCTCACCCCACTTCCCTGCCCTCCTCCTTCACCCTTCACCCTTCAGCCCCACCTCACCTCACCCCACTTCCCTGCCCTCATCCTTCACTCTTCAGCCCCACCTCACCCCACTTCCCTGCCCTCCTCCTTCACCCTTCAGCCCCACCTCACCCCACTTCCCTGCCCTCCTCCTTCACCCTTCACCCTTCAGCCCCACCTCACCCCACATCCCTGCCCTCCTCCTTCACCCTTCAGCCCCACCTCACCCCACATCCCTGCCCTCCTCCTTCACCCTTCAGCCCCACCTCACCTCACCCCACTTCCCTGCCCTCCTCCTTCACTCTTCAGCCCCACCTCACCTCACATCCCTGCCCTCCTCCTTCACCCTTCAGCCCCACCTCACCCCACTTCCCTGCCCTCCTCCTTCACCCTTCAGCCCCACCTCACCCCACATCCCTGCCCTCCTCCTTCATCCTTCAGCCCCACCTCACCCCACTTCCCTGCCCTCCTCCTTCACCCTTCAGCCCCACCTCACCTCACCCCACTTCCCTGCCCTCCTCCTTCACCCTTCAGCCCCACCTCACCTCACCCCACTTCCCTGCCCTCCTCCTTCACTCTTCAGCCCCACCTCACCCCACTTCCCTGCCCTCCTCCTTCACCCTTCAGCCCCACCTCACCCCACTTCCCTGCCCTCCTCCTTCACCCTTCAGCCCCACCTCACCCCACTTCCCTGCCCTCCTCTCCCTCCGCTCCTCTACCATTCACTTTCCAAACCATGCAGGCAGGAGAGGAGCACACAGGTCGCACCACCCTGCCTCAGCTATGTCTGCTGCTGCTGCTGTTGTTGGTCTTTGAATCTCGATGATTGCTCTCTTTGTATGCATTGCACCAGATGCCAATTAATTAATTCCAACGACGACTGCGAAGAAGGAACCAACAACAGTCTACTGCTGCAGCATTAGCATCATCATCATCGTCATCATCATCATCGTCATCATCTTCATCATAGTCATCATCATCATCATCATCATCATCGTCGTCATCGTCGTCGTCGTCGTCGTCGTCATCACATCATCACGATCATCATCATCATGATTTCATGTCTGCCATGGCGGTCCCCCTCCTCCGTCGACTCTATCCTGGCCCTTCTGGCCAACTGAAGCTGCGTTCGCCACAATAAATCACAATATCATTTAGAAACTGCATCGAAATGACCATCAGAGATTCTATTAAATTTAAATGTCGCAAGTTGGAAATGGAATTGGATAAAATTTTAGCGACATTCTAACCAATCCAAATCCAGCTGACGGATGGATGGACGGACGGATGGACCGGACTCACTGGAGAAGTCCAAATTTTGCCCGATGACTAAATTGTCAGCCATCGACTACAGTAACTGCCTTGGAGAGAGAAGCAAATCATTTTCGCGAATTAATCCGAATGCTCGTCGTCGTCAGTGTCAGTGTCTGTGGCTATGGCTGTGGCTCCTCTTTGTGGGTGTCTGTGGCTGTGGTTATGGCTGTGGCTGTGGCTGTGGTTATGGCTGTGGCTGTGGTTATGGCTGTGTCAGTGTCTGTGGCTATGGCTGTGGCTCCTCGTTGTAGGTGGATGTGGCTGTGGTTATGGCTGTGGCTGTGGTCCTGCCTGGTCTTCTTAATAAAGTCGTCGTATGTTGGTGATGGCTTGCCTGAGATTATCCCATTAGAAGGTGAAAGCAAAGGCGTTGCATAAATTTACGATTGTGTTCAGTCGTTGGTTGTTTTCTTCGTCTCAGATCCTAATTGAACCGATCCAGAAATATCGCGGATGCGGTTTCGCTCGAATCGTCGTCGTTCGAAATGAATTTAGATTCCAACGAAATCCAGGAATCAGCTCAGACCTAACACAACACACACACACACACACACACACACACACACACACACACACACTCTCTCTCTCTCTCTCTCTCTCTCTCTCTCTCTCTCTCTCTCTCAAGTAACCGACAATATTGTCATGTAACAAATACTTTATATAACGCCTCTCGAGAAGAAAGTCTCTAAGTGATAGTAGATAGATTAAGACTATTCTGGAACATTTGACCTTAACCATGGTTCAACTTTTCCAAATCACCCATAACCATGGTTCAAAAATGTGTCGACCCATAACCATGGTTCAAAAATGTGTCGACCCATAACCATGGTTCAAAAAATTTGCTGACTCATCAAAAAATTCGCCAACCCATAACCATGGTTCAAAAATATTTCGACCCATAACCATGGTTCAAAAATATACCTACCCATAACCATGGTTCAACTTTTTCCAACACAATTTTTTTTTTTTCCTACTTTATAAAAATAACAAAAAAAAATATTTTCTTGATCCGTCGCGCATTCAACCCAAAACATGGTTAAACTTCTACCAACCATCCAGCCCACGCCTATGACTCATCATGTGGGGAATTTCCAGTAGTTTCGATGATGAGTCATAGGGTGAGTGGGAAATACTAATCATCACATGGTCACTAAGTCTTCATTATCTACCCACGAATTAAAAGACTCTGGGTATCCTAACCACTTCACGAGCGATTTCTTCCCACGTTTCCTGATAATCTTTTCTATTCTAAATATTTCTTGAGTCGTTTTCTGTAGCTCCTGTTCATAAAAACTCCCCTGTATTTCTTCACCATTAGAATCAGTAATCTTATAAGTTGGTGGAACCGTGTATTGAATCTGGGATACTGTAAATACCTCCTCAGTCCATCGGGGTGTGTATCCCTTCTCAAAAATGTTCTTCTTCTTAGTTATTCTGACTTTATCACCAATTGAAAACTTTGGTACAATAGGCTCTGAAATCTCTTTACCGTTTAAATTCATAAATACAGCCCTTTCATTCACTTTCATACTAGCCTTAACGGGTGTCATTTTAATGGAAGAATGCCTTGTATTATTATAATTGATAACCATTTCATCTAATATATCGATGTATCTTCTCGTTGAATTAGCGGTAAAGTACTTGAACATTTTATCTTTCATCGTTCTGTTCCATCTCTCGACGACGCAAGATTTTTCTTCATTCTCAGTAGAGTACAACTCAACCAAATTCTTTACGTCTTTGTTATAAAATTCTTTCCCTTTATCAACCCATAATTTAACAGGCTTCCTCCCACCCTCGAGTATTTTCACGAAACCGCTCGCTGTAGATTTCCCACTCTTATCATTCAATGGTACAATCCAACCGTACTTGGAAAACACATCTATAACGGTTAGTAGGTATTTTACACCATCATTATCTTTAGCAAACGACTGCATATCTACTAGATCAGCAGCCCAAATCTCATCTATCCCATTAACGAACACCTTTCTCTTCCTAAAATGTCTAACAACTGGTTTATGTAACTCATCGGCTAATTGATCAGTCCATTTCAGTTCAGAGCTTTTTTTAAACCCAACCCAAGACTCGCCTTAGTAGATAATATAGGCTTAACTATAGCCCTCTCCACTCGTTCTCGCAAGCTAGGATTAGAAATATTATTCAAATCATTAATCATCACCCTATCCGCAATATTTCTAGAAGCTGTATCGGTGTGTTGATCGTAAGCTAAATCATGGTAATACGCCGCGTTATCTACTCGATTAATAGGTTTACTCCAATCTTTAGGTGTTCCATCAGGATTCAGCCTCTTATCTAGCCTAGTACCGGGACCGAGAAACTGATGCCCTGGTAAATGCATCTCGCCGGGAAACTTAGCCCAAGGTAACTTTATGGTACTAGTGGCTGCATTCAATGAACTAACCAGATCTCCTCCTTTAGTGGCGGAAGCTTTTACGAATTGAGTTTTAGTTTTCCCACATACAACGCAAACGCCTCGAAGCATAGATCTTCCGTTATTCGTCACAACGTTTTGTACATCTCTCGTTTCAGTCTGTTTTTTACACTTTACACAATACATCTCGCTTTTTACTATATATTAAAAATGGAAATCAAAGATTTGAGTTGGGGATCTGCGCTATCGAAAAGATTTAATAATCCTTTGCTACCCAAAAGTATACGGGGGCTGATAATAGGAAAGTCAGGCTGTGGTAAAACGACGCTTCTTCTGAATCTATTACTCAGGCCAGGCTGGTTGGACTATAATAACCTCCAGGTATTCGGTAAGTCTCTGTTTCAACCTGAATATCGCATTATTAAAAAGGCATTCGAAGAAAAATTGCCGAAAGAAGCGATCGTTGGATTATTCGAGCTTCAAGACGAAATAACCAAACTAAACGCGCCGCCAGCCCTCATTATGGAACAAATGGCTAAACAATCAAAAGCTAAATCCGATATAATTGCCAAGTTCTTTGAAAAAACCGATGATGTACCAGACCCGGGAGCCATGAGTAGCAAAAAGAAGAATCTGATGATTTTCGATGATTTACAATTGGAAAAACAAAACAAGTGCGAAGATTATTATATTCGGGGGAGGCATAGTAATGTGGACTGTTTTTACCTCGCTCAGAATTATTTCAAACTGCCACGACAAACGATCAGAGAGAATGCAAACTTTATTTGCCTGTTCAAGCAGGACTCGAAAAACCTCGATCATATCTATAACGACCATGTTAGTGTAGACATGCACAAAGATGAATTTAGAAAACTATGCAAATCGGTATGGGAACAACCGCACGGTTTCCTCGTTATCGATCTAAGTAGCGAAAAGTACAATGGCAAATACCGCTGCGGATTCGATCTATTTTATGTAATCGAGGATCCATTGTCGTAAAATTATTGCATAATCAAAATGGAATCATCGCTTCTCAAACAGATAGCTGATAATACGGAAAAGACGGCTCGTAACACGGAACCAAAAACGTCATTTTACATTTTGCTAAGCGAAAAGAGCACACGAATCAGAACAAAGTTTAATCCACTTCTTGAACTAGACAAAAATAAAAAATACGAAATGGCCCTCGTAAATCTCGAAACGTACTATTCCTTTCCAAATATCGACGCTACAAACAACAACTTTAGGTATTCACCGACTGGCGTGAGCCCTTGGTTTAACATAGAAATACCGGAGGGATGCTATGAAATAACAGATATCAACGAACACATACAGAGAATCATGAAGGAGAATGGGCATTACGATAGGGTAAATTCAGAGTACTGTGTCTCAATAGAACCAAACACCAATACGCTGAAGTCTGTGTTAAATATAGCAGAGGACTATGCGGTTGATTTTACGCCTAAGAATTCGATTGGAAAGGTTCTAGGTTTTTTAAGATTTATCTATCTTGAAGGATATAACGAATCGAAGAACTTGGTAAATATACTGAGTATCAGCAATTTACTAGTGACCAACGACATTATCGGGTCTTCGTACTCTAACGGAACGACGGTAAACGTAATACATTCTTTTTTCCCAAACACAGGCCCGGGGTACAAAATTATTGAAGTGCCGCATAATTTAATTTATCTCCCCATTACGCTATCTACCATTTCTACGATGACAACGGTGCTCACAGACCAAAATGGAACACAGGTAAATCTTAGAGGAGAAGACTTAACGATTCGTTTTCACATCAGAGAAGTTTGAAAGTTTTTTTTGTAAACTAAAATGAGTCGCTACATAGGCTATAAAGTCAATATTTCAGAAGGACAACGAGACAAAATTCAAAGATCTCTTCAAGCGGGAACTGGTGTGAGTATCAAACTAGCGCACGATGATTTTAAAGGCGACGATATGTTCGCTTTCACGCAGGGGCAAATCAATAAAATGACAAAGGCGTACGAAAAAGGAACAGGCGTAGTCATCAAAATGAGTAAAACGCAATTGGAGTACAATAAGAACGTCAAAGGAGGATTTATAGGCGCCATTCTTCCGTTTCTAGCAACGATAGCGAAAACCCTTATACCTAGTTTAGCGATGGGGGCTATGAGTGGCTTAGGTTCCGCGGCTACGTCGAAGATTGTGGATAAAATCAGCGGATCTGGAGTAATGTACGTGGCGAAAGACGATATGAGGTGTAAGATAAGATCAGCTGGATCTGGTTTGTACATGTCCCCTTGGCCAAAAGGCGCCTCGATAACAGCATCCGGGTTGTACATGAAAACAGGGTCGGGGTACGTGCGAGGTGAAGGACTTTTGCTAGGCCCTAATTCTCCGTTTGCAAACATTCCGATTATTGGCATGATATTATAATTTAGTGTTTATAAAATGTCGAGACCATTACACAAATTTGGAACTAAACCAACTAGGCCGGTCGAGGTTAGAACGCAACCCCTGCAAGTCCATTGGAAGATTACGAGGGGCGTTACCCACAATCCAGTTAGGCTACTAGGAGGTGTAAGGTGGGAGATTTTTGCACAAAATGTTATAACGTTACAACCAAAGGCGACAACTACGCTAACTCTTGGACTCGGGGTAGAAATGAGTGCAGGACTTTGTCTCATTTCCCTCAAACAGAGTATCAAAGAACTAAGATGCAGTCTACAAAACGAAGTGGTTTCGGATGATGTGGTTGATGATATCATAGTCACTATTCAAAACAACTCCGATTCAGTGGTAACCATTAATGCGGGAGATTCGCTATGTCGTGTAAATTATCTAATCTAAAAAATATATCGCGTAAATAAAACGAATGGAATACGAAGGCATTAAAACAGAACATTCACTCTATCCGAAGCTACCATCAGCACCGGAAGGAGAAATACATATCGTTACAGGGTCCGCCCAAACCTATCGGCTCCAAAAGATTGGTGAAATTAAGAAGGAAATCGAGCAAGTACGCGACAAAAGAGCGGCGTTGAGTAAAAAGTATCATAGAAGTGTAAGCGTGCTCGGCGCAGTAGGTGGTGTCCTCGTAGCGGCCACGATGGGACTCGGAATTTCAGGAATCGGAGTATTATCTACCATAATCGCAGCACCCGTTGCTATTGCTATGGAAGGAGCGGCATTAGGTGTGGGGTTGCTAAGTATAATCGGTGCCTACATCAGTAAAAAGCTAGCGATGAAGGCGGAGAAGCATGAAAAAATCAAAACGCTAGCCGACGCGAAACTCAACACGATCAGCGACCATATTTCAAAAGCTCTCATGGATGATAACATTTCAAACGAGGAATATTCCCTGATTCTGAGCGAGATTGAAAAATTCAACGGCATGAAAGAAGAAATTAGGAGTAATATTAAAGTTGCGATAGACGCGATGGACGAGGTGACGAAACAATCACTCATCGATCGTGGAAGAGAAGAAGTCAGGCAGCGCTTGCAATCCATGTTTGAGAAAAATAACGAATCTATAAAAAAACGACTAACGCGAACATACGTGAAAACATGTAGACGTATGTCGTTACGTCTGGAAATACGTCAACTTATGTTTTTTCACACGTCCAAAAAGACGTCTGAAAATATTTTTTTTCTTTTACTTAAAATGTCGATTCAAAGAATTACCGATCCCGCGGAAATCAACGTTTTCCTTGCAGAAAATCTGAAAACAAACGCAGAACATGATCAAAAATATTTATTGATGAGATTAGGTATTTCGTCGGTGGTAGATTTAATCGACAGCTATATCAGTAAAAATCAGATGATGAAAGCTGAGATGTATGAAGAAATCAAAACGCTAGCTGTTGCGAAATTCAACACGATCAGCGGTCATATTACAAAAGCTCTCGTGGATGATATCATTTCAGTTGAGGAATATTCTCTGATTCTAAGCGAGATTGAAGAAATTTGGAGCAAGAAGCTTAAAACCATAGCGGAATCATTCCGCAATCAAGGAATAAGTCAGGCAGCACTTTCAATATATGTTTGAGAAAAATAACGAATCTATCAAAAAAACGACTAACGCGAACATACGTGAAAACATGTAGACGTATGTCGTTACGTCTGGAAATACGTCTAACATACGCGAACATACGTGAAAACATGTAAACGTATGTCGTTACGCCTGGAAATACGTCCAACTTATGTTTTTTTTCACACGTCTGAAAACATTATATTTTTTTTTCTTACTTAAAATGTCGCTTCTAAAAATCAGTGACCCCGCGAAAAAAGAGTTTATCGATGGAGAGTTATCGGAGAGACCGGGAGAATTGAGGCTGGAAAATGTAATCGACAACTATATCGTTAAAAGGCTGATGTCGAGAGGTGAGATGGGTGAAATAATGAAATCGGAAGCCGTCATGAAAATCTTCGCGAACAAAGATCGTAGTACAAAAGAAATCTTAGATGAGTTAATTTCAGGTGAGATTGAATCGTTCCTCGACGAGTTTGAAGAATACAGAAACAATAGAGACGCGAAACTCAACACGATCAGCGATTATATTTCAAACTATATAGAGACGTGGATCATGGATGAAGAGGAATATTCTCTGCATCTACGCGAGATTGAAATGATCAAAAACACGGTAGAAAGAATTAGGAGAAGGGACGGGTTGTATGCGAAAGAGAAAGAGAATTCGCTAGACTGCAGTTGCTATCGATGTTTGAGAAAAAATAACGACTAACGCAAACATACGTGAAAACATGTAGACGTATGTTGTTACGTTGGGAAATACGTCCAACTTATGTTTTGAAACATGTCGAAAAACACGTCTGAAAACAAAATGTTTCTAATTTTAAAATGTCGTTTGTAAAAATAACCGACCCCGCGAAAAGAGACGATTTAGTTGCAGAATATCTGAAAACAAAGAAGAATATCCAACAAAACTTTTTATCGGAGAAATTAGGAGATTCGGGGCTTCAGCAAGATTTAACCAAGTTCTTCAAACCTATCGTCGATTCCCAATCCGCAATTTCCAAAGAGCAAAATGTCTTATTGTCTGCGATCAACCAAAATTCGGTAGCTACTTCAAATGCGCTACAAGCACTTCCTTCGTTTCAGGGTCTTCAGCGTCCGGCGATAGAAGCGTATAGCCCCAATCCGACTGAGGATATCAGAACCCTGTATTTTGGAGATATGGTGACTAAGTACCTTCGTCAATACACCTCCGATAAAAAAATCACCGACACGACGTTTGGAATAAAAGACAAAAATGGGCAATTCTATATCGGCGACACTCCGATTTCGATTCAAGGAGACGACGTGACGGTTGTAAATAAGACTTACACAGGAACACCGGGACTTTGGGAGTTGTTGACGATGAAACAACCGAACGCCACGATATACGATGTTAATGATATAGGTGATTACACCGAGATTCTCACCACAACGAATGCTATAAGACAGGAAAAAAATCCTAACAAACCTAAATCATCTACGAGCTTCAAATACAAACAAATTGTCAAACCGATATGGGAAAAGATAACCCTAGGCACAGTAGGTAAAGGCGTTGGCGTAATCGTCATCTCCGAAGACCCAAATGTATTAGCGAAACAGCTAGAGCTTAGAATTCAGAGCTACAGGGCAGGTGGCACCGGAGTAAGAAACGAGATCGTGGCGATATGCGACGAGTTACTACGGCAAGAAGCGCTGAGTAAAGATGGTTACAAAAATATAATGTCGACATTATAAAATGTTGATCATTAAAAGAAGGAGTTACAGGAAGCAATACGTTATCGGCGGATCCGGCATATTCGACACTATTTCCGGATTTGTCAAAAGACTAGTCACATCGAGCGCCGCCAAACAGTTAGCGACGAGAGCTCTTAGTGCGGGTAAAGACGTGGCAACAGAAATTGGGAAAAAGGCTATCGATGTTGGAAAAACCACCGCAATCGATGCCGGTAAAAGATTCGTGGAAAAAGTGTTGGCTGCTCCTAAGAAACAGGTTACGCAAGAAAGTAGAGATATTATTGATCGACTTAGTAGCGTCGGGGTGAATCCGGAGAATATTAATAATCAGATGATGGGGGATGGTCTGAAAAATGTCCCGTCGATTCAAGATTTAGCACGTAAACTAAACGGCGCGGGAATGAAGGTTGTGTAAAAAATAAAAAAATATCGTATAATAAAATGAAATCAGATATTCTAAGATTTACCGAACAACCTCTGATTGACGAGGGTATCGAGCGCTACCAATACCACCAGTATGAACCGATTCAGGGATCGAATCTAAACACTGCGGGGGGAGAGATAGTAATCAACATTTATTCTCAAGATGTTTTCAACCATCCGGCGGAATCTTACCTATTATTCGAGGGCAGATTGACGAAGGCGGACGGCACCTTCTACGTTAATGCCGATGCCGTAGCCCTTACGAATAATGGACTCATGCATCTTTTCAACAATATTAAATACACATTAGGAGATCAAGACGTTGAATCATTACGTAACCCAGGTCAAGCGACAACGATGCTTGGTTTACTCAAATACCCAAATGATTTTCAACTAGCACAAGGTTTGAATCAGCTGTGGTATAAGGACAGTGGTGCGACTGCTGTTATCGTGGATAATCTTGGTTTCAACGTTAGACAGTCGTATCTAATTAGAAAACCGGGAGACAAAGGCACGTTTAGCTTCATCGTTCCATTGAGTCATATTTTCGGATTTTGTGATGATTACAACAAGGTTGTTTATGGAATGAATCACAAGCTAACTCTTGTTCGTAAAGCCGATGATGACGCAATTTTTAGACTCGCCGCTGCGGGTGCCGGGAAAGTCAGATTAGACAAAATCGCGTGGTTCATGCCGCGCGTCGTTCCATCCTTAGAGGAGAAGCATGAATTACTCAAAACGATCGCATCGAAAGTATCGCTACCAGTTGCATACAGGGCTCGCCAATGCGATAATACAAGCGTCCCACAGGCGACTACTTTTGAATGGTCACTTGGCGTCAAGTCATCGGCTGAGAAACCAAGGTACATCATCGTTGGATTTCAAACCGATCGTGGCGGTGATCAAGAAAAAAACCCATCGATTTTCGATCATTGCAATCTAACGAACATCTACGTCATGTTAAACACGGAACAATACCCAGCCGTCGGTTACAACCTATCATTCCCGAATCAGCAATTCTCTCGAGCTTACAGAGAAGCGGCCTTGTTTGGCGAAAAATTCTACGGAACGGACGAACTGGTATCGCAAAGCAATATCACACCGTCAGACTTCAAAGACCTGTTCCCGATTATGGTGATTGATGTAATCAATCAAGTTGAGCGTCTAAAGTCATCGGTAGTCGATCTCAAGATCAAAGCTACTTTTAATGTTGCTCCGACGGCTGGTACAGATGCGTACGCGGTGCTGATTTACGACAAGTTACTCAATTTTAAATCGGATGGCACAAAATTGACTATGGTGTATTAAAAAAATATCTTGTACTATAAAAATGAAACTGACAGAATTGAAAACGCTGGTGAAAGAGCACGGAATCAAAAGATGGACTCATCTCAACAAGCCTGAACTTATCGATCTATTGTTTGAGAAGGGTGTACTCTCTCGCGATATCGTTGAAAAAGAGAAACAACGGCGAGAACCGAAGGTGCCAAGCACGGATGAAAAATATGATAGATTGAAAAAAATCAGAAACCAACCGAGACGAGTAGATATATTAGACCGAGAAACGGGTGAAGTAAGCTCGTATTCATCGCTTTACAAGGCGGGTAAAGCACACGGGGAAAGCGCGCGAACAATCTTATTTTTCAATGGCCGAGTATGGAGAAACAGATACGAAATTAAAGTTCATGAGAGAAAGGAGGATTTGGTAGAAATTTAAATTCAAAACTAAATGTGGTTTCGAATTTAGGGTCGTAAGTACGCTGCTGAAAAATCTCGAACCATAATATTTTCACCAACAGTCGAAGTAACAAATATCTCGAGATAATCGGTATTAGTTAATCGAACTAGGGTTGTACCCGTTACACCTCTACGTACTGCAGACGTACCTCCACCACCGGCAATCAACGTGTACAATCCCCCACTTTTATACAAGCCAACATTACAGGAAATTCCAGCACTATTGTTACGAAATTCCACATACGCCGTAACCATATAACATCCGGCTTTCTGAGGAAAGAAACGATTCGAATTGACGAGACAATTGTCCGGATCGAATTTTACTGCCGGAAATTTTACTTGCGTCGTAACGTTAGCTGGGATAGCTTGAGCAACGAGGGCGTAAACACTAAACGCAGGGCCAAATGCGATCGTATCGGAAGAAGGCAATTTACCATCGACGTAATTCTTAGTGGCCACGTCTTGAAGATCGGTAGGATCCGCTACATTAATTAGCTTGTTAGAACCCAAGTCGATATTTCCCGTCGCAGCGTTCGCTCCATCTACCCTTAGAAAAGTATTGTTGACTTGGGATAATGTGATACCCCCTGCTACTACTCGTGGCGTTGATCCACCATCCATTCGACCAAATATATCAACAGGCATTTTATTACGCTATAATATTTTTTTTTTAGTCGCTATGGTTGTAAAAATGCGGCGGAAAAGTCATGAGCTACTATGTATGCTGGGAGGGGTGAATAAACATGAATCTCAAGATAATCGGTTTCGGTTAGAAAAACTAAACGACTAATCGATGCTATCAAATCCCCTTCGCCTGAAATTTGCGTGTACACCCCTTCATTTTTATAAAGGTAGACAAAACTTCTATTACTACTACTGAGTAAGGTGGAGTGAAAAATTTTTTTCTTGAATTTCAAAATGCCTGGGTGCGGGAAAGTTGCATTATGATCTAAGAAGTTCATGTGAAAAATATTTTAAATTTATTCCTTTTTTAAGAGGTGCCCCAACGGCATCATAAATTTGCCATAATTTGTAAAAAAAAATCGAATTTTTTTATTTTCTTAGTAAAGTTTGTGAATCACTTAACCACATTGCAAAGCAAGTTTTCAACTGATAATAATGCTTTTAAAGAGAATTCTTGTCCAAAATCATTTTATTGTCACATTTAAGTGATTCCAGACTTGCCATAAAATCTACATTTAGGCCTACATAAGCCTATTTTGTCAAAATTTGTCTAATACTTAAATAATAAAAATAGGCCCTATCTTGCTATTTGGGCACTCTAAAATGCTTAGGCCTAATATGTGTAAAAGTATTCATACATTGTCAAGTGCTTTGGTCTATGATTTCAATTAAATGGGTTGTGATTGAGATAAAATTAAAAATTCAATTAAAATGTCTAATAAAATCTAATGAACTTGTCGATAGCATGTTATATTGTTATGTAAAGCATGGTACCATCCAGAAATGTTATGTAAAGCATGGTACGAGCGTAAAAACGCTCAGCAACAAGCATGGCGTCTGCTGTCTGGAAGTGTTGGCATTAACTCTCTTTAAAACACTACGTGTTTAGTGTTTACCTTAATTTTATGGCGACAAGTTGTAGTAGAAATGAATGACATTAAGGCTAAAAGTCTTAGACCGAAAACAAGACAGTTGACAAGATGTCCCGTGTTTGGAGTTTCTTCCAATATGCCGGTAAATATGCTACCAACGTACAACACCGTGATGAAAGCATATTTATTTAAACGAAACGAACTAAAAGTTACTCCGATTTCAAAGGAACCAATGTTTGCAGAAGTAGCAATCCCGATCACACTGCAAATAGCAGGTTTGTGGTTGAAGTCTTCAATACCAATAATATCTCATCAAAGGGTAGTAGAGAAGCTAAAACTCTATCATGACAAGTACAGAAACTTGCTCAAACCATACAAATCTCGGAAATACGACCAGAAATACATATCTAAACTTGAAGAATTTGCGAAGCAATCTGAAACTCAATTATTCGATATTGCAGCTTGTAAATGTATGGAAATAAATAATTGCACTTGTGCAAAGGATAGAAAAGTTCCAATGGCAGAACGAAAATTTCTCATTGATCAAAGGAAAACAAGAGCAATGATGATTGGTGGTATTGATGTGAATATGACTAACTCTGTGAAAAGAAGAAAAGCAAGGAAACGCAAAGAAATAGAGAGGGCTACAACAGCCAAGTGTCTTAAACTTTCCGTCACTCACTCACAGCCGGGTAGTTTCAGTTATTTTGACTCAGATATGCCAAATCACAAGAAATCAGATATGAAATTAAGTTCTTCAACAGGTAGTTTCACTGATATGTCAACAGTATTACACAACAAAGAATCAGACGATGAACTGATTACAATTAACTCAAGAAAATGTAAAAGTGCACAAATGCGCTCGGATTTACCTACTTTGGCTCGTGAATGCGACAGACATGGAATTTCTGATCGCTGTGCTGCTTCTCTTGCTACCGCAGTTTTACAGGATGTTGGTGTTGTGCACGACACAGACTTATCTATGGTGATCGATCGCAGCAAAGTTCGAAGAGAAAGATCAAAAGTTCGAAAACGTCTACAGTGCAATTCCATAAAGCAACTATCTGGATTGTACTTCGATGGACGTAAAGATAGGACCAGAGTGCAAATGAAAAATGGCAAGAAATCGTATCTTAAAATAATTTCTCAAGAGCACATAACACTGGTACTTGAACCGAATTCACAATATCTGGGTCATGTCACTCCTGAGAGTGGATCAGCCAAAAATATTCACACAAGTATCAACAAGTTTCTGTTAGATAACGAAACAGCAACTAAAGATTTAGTTGCTATTGGTTGCGACGGAACCAATGTCAATACTGGTGTAACTGGAGGGATAATAGGCCTACGTCTTTTGGAAATACAACTTGGTAGACCTTTGCATTGGTTTATTTGCATGTTGCATGCCAACGAATTGCCTCTGCGACATCTAATTCAAAGGCTGGATGGCGGAACACAGGGCCCAACACTATTTTCAGGAAACATAGGCAAGGCTCTTGGAAACTGTGAATCATTACCTCTGGTACATTACAACGCAATTGAGTTCGAGAATTGCCCAGATATGGAAGGTATCGAATTAAGTACCGATCAGCAATATTTGTACAATATATGTAAAGCTGTATCATACGGAATTTGTTCACCAGATCTTGCCTTTCAAAAGCCAGATCCTGTTTGCCACTCAAGGTGGTTGACAACAGCAAATAGAATTTTGAGATTGTATATAGCAACCGAATGTCCAAGTGAGAATCTTACAACGCTAGCCACGTTTATCATGAAAGTTTATGCACCAGTTTGGTTTCATATCAAGACGAAGTCAGCATGCACTGAAGGCTCTAAGCACTTGTGGAGGATGATAAAATATTCCAGATATCTGCCACAAAATTTACGAGACATTGTGGATGAAGTTATTCAAAGAAATGGATATTTCGGGCATGCAGAAAATATATTGCTTGCAATGTTGACCGACGAAAGATCTCATATCCGTGAATTAGCATACAGAAGAATACTTGCAGCAAGAGTTGAAAATGAATTATCAACAAAAATCAGACAATTTCGAGTACCCTTACTCAACTTTAACTCTGAGGATTATACTGACCTAGTCGAATGGCAAACGATCGATCGATATGAGCCACCTCTCATGAAGCATAGGCCTATTCCGGACAAGGATATTGCAAATTATGTAAAATCAAACAGTGTTGCAGAGGCACATAAAATTGCTCTGTTTCCATGCCACACCCAAGCGACAGAGCGATGCATACGTCTTGTTACAGAAGCTTCGGCAAAAGTCAGTGGTCAGACTGCAAGAGATGGATTTATTCGGGCAGGAATAGCATCAAGACAAATTATGAAAACGTTTAACACTAAATCAGAGTTTCACCTCAATTAGAATAAACTGACAGAAACGTCTTAATGTAGGCCTGAATGAAGGCGAATTTTGGAATATGGAATATGGTAGTTAATTGGAATATGGAATATGGTAGTTAATTCTATCATCATTAAACAGCATTGCAACAATTGGTTATTATCTTAGGTTACCTATGGCCAAAAGTACATTTTCACGAAAAATTGCAAATTTTGTCAAAAATTTTCGATTTTCTTTATAGTTGGGGCACCTCTTAACAAAGGAATTAGTTCAACATATTTTGCAAAACAACTAACCATATCAAAATGCAACTTTTGCACACCCAGGCATTTTTAATTTATGACATAAAATTTTTCACCATTGTATTCACTCCACCTTACTACTGAGGCCTTCAAATTCTACACACATCGAAACGAAATAGCAACCGGCTTTACCAGGGGTGAAACGAGTCAGCTTCGTACTGTTGACACCACCTCTTTTGAATCTTACTATATCGAAAGAAACTCTTGTGAAAGTACTAGCGTTTATGGCTTGTGAATCTGGAGAGAAAGCGCTAATCGCGGGCCCGATTGCATTTTTAGTTGCTGCATCGATGTATTTCGTTATTAAATCCATAACCTGTCCTCGACTTAGTGCCTCGTCTTTTCCCGCTTCCGAAGTATTCGTTGTAGGTAGACCTTTTATCACGCGGCCATTCATATCTAGATCTCCAGTAACAGGGTTTGATCCATCTACCCTTAGAAAAGTACTGTTTGCTTGAGTTAATGTGACACCGCCTGATATTACTCGTGGCGCTGATTCGCTAACCATTTGTCCAAATATGTTTACAGGCATTTTATTAGTATAAATTATTTATAACTTCCTGAAATTTACAACCGTCTGACACAGTCTTTTTTAGGACGTATAGGCATAGATGGCCGCAAAAGACTTCGCCATCTGGTTGAACGCGTTCACTATTGTAGTAGACGGGGCTGCGTAAATAGTTTATCAGCTCTGTGGGTGGAGGTAGGCCGTAACTGTCAAAATATATTTTATGGTTGCCCTTCTTTAAAAAAAGTACCCAGTGGGTCCCGGATCCCTTCGAGTCGTCTAAGTTCAATATCCCACACTCGTTCGTTCTAGGTTTCTTAGGCAGCTCGTCTCGTAAGAAGACACCCCGGAAGTTTGGGATATTTAGTTTTTTAGCGGCATCGATCAACTGTATGTTGGAAAGTGGAGAATTAGGTAGTATGACACCCTCGATATTTATCTCTTTGTTTGTCTCAAAGCTCATTTTACATTTCACCTAAATATTTGATAAAATCATACGCTTTTTCCATCTGCTCTATTTTATTCGCTTTTTGCATATTTTTTTCCAATAGCACCGGGCATATATTCATCCAATTCACAGCTTTATGAAGTTCTTTTTTATCGAACGATGTTATTGGTAAAACAAAATCGAGATGCCATACCGAGCCGAAATTGTCCATGCTCATATCTTCATCAAATTGGAACTCGATCCATTTCGTAAATGTTTTAAGGCCGATACCGAGTTTACATTTGAGACATGCTGGGATTTCCATTTTTATATTAGAATTTTTTTTTTCTTTAGTCTAAGTCGTTTTCAATAAATAGTGACCATAGGCAAGGGTATGTATCCCGTCTTGTTGAATCGCTCTTTTATCATCATCAGCAGATAGCGCGATCTTGTTTACCTCTTCTGTGTAAATTTCGTGAAGATGGGACCTAATCACATTCATCTTTCTCGATTGTTCTTTCCTCGTAAACAGACATTCTTTGTAGTCTGCGTGGGTTATCGATTTCTTAACAACATTCTTCTTAACGCCTTTGCACTTTTTATGATCTTCTCCGGCCATCTTATACGAATACAACTTGGATCTCAACCCCACGAATTCCTCAATCTGTTTACCGGCTGCTTCATCCTTAAACAAACCTATTACTTTCTTATTCACTCCAGTTTCAATACCAGACGGGTGGTCCTTTGGATAGTCTGACGTATCAAACATGCTTCGAACATCTGGAGCTATATCGGCATAGAAATCGTCCGTTCTTATTTCGTAAGCTAGCGAATCCGTATCTGTGAATAACAGTTTAGCTCTATCTCCATACTTGTCCTTGATGTAATTATAATGAAAATCATACATGAGCGTTTTACTCAAGTCTAGGATGCACATACCAAGATATATCGGTTTGTTATAGAGCAACGAAGTCTTTTTCATGTGAATGGCAATTAAATTTTCGTCAAAAATAGTCCGAGTGTCGTAATTACTTTTCGCTGTTAGTTTTATAGCTTGCTTCTCGCTTGAAACCAATTTTATATCTACGCGGGACTCTATATTTTCGCAAGTCTTACCAAACACGCTATTGTTCATAAGTTTGAAAAAGTCTTTCTCGAAATCATTGGTTGCTTTAGTCCTCAGGTTTGTATTTAGGTCGATATATTTTTTCAACCAGGTGCTTTCTTCAAATTTAATTCCTCGATGAATTTTGGTAATCTTCAAACCTAGGCTTTCATACTGCTTCAAATTTTCATAATGGGTTATGTACTTTACTTTGTCATTCAGGTTTGGGATGAGTTTAGGAACCGTTGAAGATTCAGGCGTGATATTCTCAGGGGCAAGAGGGTAGTCGTTGTGAAGATCGTGTAAATCTTTCGAATATTCCAAGTCGACTTCTAGTATACACCCCATTCCATCTCGTTCGACAATGCTTTTCCAATCGCTCAGCTCGTTGTCAGTCAACCACTTGAAACCGTGAGTTGGTAGTTTCTTACACATTGCCCACCCATACAAGTTGTTAGCGTCTAAATAGGTTATAAATGTTGAAGGTTTGCTATCGTCAAACGTTTGCATGTACTTATTGTTCGCTTGCCCATAACGATGTGAAATTGTGCTAACACCACCTCTTATCCCATGCTTGACCATTAGTATCATATCGTAATCGCTCAATAATTCCAACTTTACTCCAGTCAACTTTAATGCGGCATCCCATGCTAGACCGGGTGAAGTGTAATACCATGCGGGATCTAGGTTGTAGTTCTTCATACAAACGTCTCTAAAATTCTCAAAGACATCAGCTAGTAGGAGAACATCGCTCATGTTATATAAATCGTGATATTCTCTGAATGTTTTGAAACCGAATTCTTTCCATACTACCTGTGCGTGGTTGTAGTCTTCGTCACTGATGCCTGAGTCGTTTAGTTTCGAATAGAATGCTGACTTTGGCGGTAGTTCTGTTTCATTCAATTGATCGATGGAGCTAACGTGGTCGTACGGATACACCCCCTTTCTCAGCAAGAGATCGAGCTGATTACCGGAATAGTACTTGCTTATATTTTTACACTGGTCTTTGCTTAGGTTCTTCGATAAGGCGTCGAGGCTCGCTGGCATGAATCTAAAACTATCGATGAAACGTAATTCACGCTTGACCACTTTCTCTTTCCCTTCTTTGTTAATAAACTTATCGACTACGATCTCTCTGCTAAATGAGATATACTTTTCTTCATTGCAAGGGATGCATTTAATCTGTTCATTATTACCACCCCGTAATTTCTTCACGAATAGATGGCTATCGTAGCCGGTTAGATTATGGAATACTACTGGGAAAAACTTGGGGACTCTATACTTTAGATTACAAATCTTATGAGCAGCGCCTCTGAATTCCCCAGTAAGATGACAGTGGTCCCTTACTCGCATGTTATTGTCATTATCATCATCAACAAAGAACTCACCCCCGCATATATGACAAACAGTAGCCGAGTTGAATAGCTCCTTGTCGTCCTTTCCAAATATCATTTTCTTTGGGAATTTAAATCGATTATAAATATCTTTTATATCCACTATAAGACTGTCAATAAATATCTGCGCTACATCATCGTCTTCGCTCTTCGCTGTAAACGTTACAGGAGCTTGCGAATATAGGTCATCATCGAAACATTTTATGTGGTAACAAAACGAGCTAGGAGTATGTTTCTGATATTTATTGGTGTAAGACGTGCTGGGATCGGGTTGGCATGTATCGATCGGTTTAATGAAGGATTCGAAATCCGCATAGATAATAAAAGGTACTCGCATTTTTCGATAATAATTTTTAAAGCTCAACATAGTTCCTGGGCCTGGGAGTTCTATTCGTTGAGCATCATGTTGCGAACAGTACTCTATGTGTTTGTTAAGCGAGTCTTTCGTTCTGTAACCGATTAAACATCTTCTACAATAGTGCATCGAATTTACAGATTTTTCTGTTCGTGCCGCCATCAATCTATTAAAGTTCTTGATCCAACAGTAATGCTTCTTTTCATCATCGGAAATAAGCAGTAGATCTACGCAGGTATCACTTTCATACTTCGATATGTATAATGGGTATACGCTCTTTTCAAAGCCGAATACGCTAACGCTAATGTTATTACGGCGTTCAAACTTATTTATAATATTAGCATCAGCAGCAACTGGGAACACGATACCGCTCCAATCGAGTTTCTTAGATTGTTCTACCAGGTCTTTAGTGATTCTATGCGGGTTATCTTCAGTTGGATTCAACGCCCTTGTAATACACCATTTGAAACATTCTTCGTCTTCGTTTTTCATATTAATAATGGCCTTTTTATTTACCAAATACTCGGGAAGCTGAATATATGAACTACCTTTCAATGGCTTGTATACCACTGTATCGATATCCAACTTCAAAACGGCCTTGAATCGCCAATTGCTACCCCGCATCTGATAACTAGCCATGCTCTCCTTAATTTTATCCACTGCGTTGGTATATATTTCCTTCACATCGGTTGCTTCTAAAATAATATCAGTCTTTGATTTGAAATTAGGCTCAGCCGTTGCTATTTCGCCGGATTTTATGTCTACTTTCTCCATTACGCACATGAGATTTAGTTGAACTTTTACCCCTCGATTTTTCACTAGCAGCCTAACTACCCGCGATCTTACAGCCTTGAGAAAAGATTCAACATCGACCCTGTTGTTGCCCTCGATCGTGTATCTTTTTGTAAACCCTTTGATGGCCGTCGCAGTTTCTCGAAGTTTGAACCTATGAATGGGTGGTTTTATTTGAGGTGGTAACTGACTAATCTCACTAGTCAACCAATCCGAAAAAGTAGCTTTATTTTTCCCCACAAATTTCCAAGTAGTAGACAAGAATGCCGTAAGTTCCTCTTTTCCTAATCTTGAGTATCCTCTTTGACCTCTCTTTTTTGCAATTTCTCGCAATTCTCGTACCGTGCCTCTCGGTTTCGTAATTTGCTGCAATTCTCGTGCAGTGCGGGGAGTACGCGTTGGAGCCTTGATGTCTGGGGCCCTAGCGCCTAGTTGATCTCCCCGCGTTATGAGTGCGATGAGTTCCGTTTTTGGTAGTCTTGAGTATCCTTTTTGTCCTCTTTGTTTTGGAATTTGTCGCAATTCTTTCAGATTATACGTATCGTAGTTCATTTTGTATACAAGATATTATCTTTATACTAATACAAGATAATTTTTTCAAATTGAACGAGATGGATTTTTCAATGAATATTGCCAGTGAAAAATTATTCATTCATACAAAATAAACGCCTCTACCCCTCTTCAGTTCTTTCTACCAATATAACATCCTCCACTCTTAGTTGAACTGATGGTTTTCCACTTCCAATGAATACACTGCATGTTAAATCTAGCACGGCCCGACATGTAGTAGGTTTTAATATTAGCGTTAGGGGATCGATCTTGTTATCGTCTGTATCATAAAATCCGGTTGTTATTTCTGTTGATTGATAAGCAGTTTTCAATTTCGGGTACATCTTAGGCGGCATGTCTTCCTTTTGATAAAAGATGGCCATTTCTTTGACCAAGTGTTTCTTACTCAAACCCTCTGTAAGCATATAATCTTGAATGCGTTCTAAAATACTTTCAAACATACTGATAGTCTTCGATTCTTCCTCAGTCGGTCCTAATTGCCTTTCATACATCGTTACGATCATACTAAACCCAAATGAGTTGAATCGTAAAAACCTATTATAAATTAAGCTACAACTTTTCAATGCCGGAGTTTGGATATGAAAATCATCAATGCCGTCTGGATAATTATATTTAATTTGAATTCTTTGACCAAATTTCGTCTTCACGACTTTGAAGATCATATTTTCAGGATTGAAAGTTTCATGTGTGATAATCATGTTCATTTTATAGTAAGAAAATATTTTTCTTTTTTTTGTTATTTTATATACACAAGAGAAAAAAAATATTATGATCGAGCGACTCATCGATACCATTGGTATTTCCCACTCACCCTATGACTCATCATCGAAACTACTGGAAATTCCCCACATGATGAGTCATAGGCGTGGGCTGGATGGTTGGTAGAAGTTTAACCATGTTTTGGGTTGAATGCGCGACGGATCAAGAAAATATTTTTTTTGGTTATTTTTATAAAGTAGGAAAAAAAATAAAAATTGTGTTGGAAAAAGTTGAACCATGGTTATGGGTAGGTATATTTTTGAACCATGGTTATGGGTCGAAATATTTTTGAACCATGGTTATGGGTTGGCGAATTTTTTGATGAGTCAGCAAATTTTTTGAACCATGGTTATGGGTCGACACATTTTTGAACCATGGTTATGGGTCGACACATTTTTGAACCATGGTTATGGGTGATTTGGAAAAGTTGAACCATGGTTAAGGTCAAATGTTCCAGAATAGTCTTAATCTGTCTACTAGTGATATTTTGTAGAGAATCATTGCAACAGTTCAAGTTCTTGTTCTTGTTCTTCGATCAAAATATTTTCCCTTCCTTCCAACATTCCGTAATTTGTCTGCATTTCCATTTTCAACGAATGCAATTCCAATTCACCGGTTCGTCAGATAAGTTGTCAAGAGAAACGAATTTGATGCAAAGTCAGTGGAACTGGATTTGAGGGATGATGGCGTCTTTAAATGCGACGACCTTCTAGTTACGAAGGAATGGAGGAAGAGGAAGAGGAGGAGGAGGAAGAAGAGGAAGAGGAGATGGAGGAGGAGGAAGAGGAAGAGGAGAAGGAGAAAGATGAGGAGAAAGAGGAAGAGAAAGAGGAAGAGGAAGAGAAAGGAGAGAAAGACGAAGAGGAGGAGAAGGAGGAGAAGGAGGAAGAGAAATTCCATTATCATTGAGAGTCGAATGGATACGACGATGATGACGGTGACGAAGGCGTACTTTCGTCGTTGTCCACAGGGAGAGGAGAGACATCGCCACCGCCTCGGTGGTGGTGGCTGATGATTCCCCGCTGTCGTCGTCGTCGTCGTCGGTCGTTTCGGGTCCTTTTGGGTTCTTCGTTGATCCCTCCTAAGCTCTTTCCAAATCTCCGCCTTTCCACGACAACGCTCTCTTGCCAATCAACGAGCGTTGGGTGGGCTACGGTGGGTATCTGTCTATTTATACAGAAGTAGGAGTCGGATGGGGTTCTTCCCTTAGGAAGAAGAGACGAAACGTCTCTGTCTCTGTCTCTGTATCTCTCTGTCTCTCTGTGTCTCGCAATGTATCTCTGCTCGTCCACTTCGGTCTCGTGTAGACACATTCTCGCAATCACTGCAGCATACAGATTACCCTCTCCTCCTCCTCCTCCTGCTCCTCCTCCTCCTCCTCCTCCTCCTCCTCCTCCTTCTCCTCCTCCTCCTCCTCCTCCTACTACTACTACTACAATGTCATGTATAATAATACTGCACCCTTGTCGTATATCGTATACCATCATCGTCCAGTGAAGAGAAAGAGAGAGACAGACAGACACACACACACAGAGAAAGAGACAGAGACAGATACAGAGACAGAGACAGAGGCAGAGATAGAAAGATCGCCTGCGTCGTCTCTTCACGGTTCAATGCTCATCAATGTGTAAACATTCAACGCTCTTCCAACATTACATGTATTAGCTGAGTCAATCAATGCTCAGTAAGATTATGTGGACTCAATGTTTCCTAATTAGGTTATGTGGACTCAATGTTCCATGACTGTTGATTTAATGTGCTCTTGTATTGTATTGTATTTGTAAATTTACAAATCGCCTCTCACAGTGCACACCAATCAGGGGCGCTCCCAGTACGTTAGACCAAGATAGAAAAGAGTAGTCTTGAGACACCGAAAAGAGGCATTAGACCCACCAGTTAGCTCTATTGATTCAATGCCTCATCTTTAGATTTCTCATTTCACAGCGTTTGTACTTTTCTTCCACAAAAGAACGAACATTAATTTGTGTACGAAAAACAATAAATGACTCAGATCCAAAAGATTTGTCCCGCTTAAAATTATTGTCGAAAAGAAGAGACGCAATAATTAGATATCCGTGAAAATTCATCTCCTGACCAACTTCACGCAAGAAATATTACGCGTGTTAGAATGTGATTCATTTTGGATTCTGCAGATTTTTAGTCTAAGACTAAAACAAGGCGTTATGCAAGAAGACTTCAGTCGTTGAGTCTCTGACAGTAAAAGAGAGACTGACAGACACATAGACAGAGACAGAGAAAAAGAAAGAAACAGAGAGACAGACAGAGACAGAGAGGCACAGAAACACAGAGACAGACACATAGACAGAGAGAGAGAGACAAAGACAGAGAAAAATAAAGAGACAGAGACAGCGAGATAGGCAGACAGAATGTTCGCTAACACCTATCCAGTGCATGAAAGTTCAAAGAAATATCTCGATCTCAAAATATCTCAATTTATCTCAGTCTGTACATCCGTGACCCTACATCTGTCTGTGTCTCTGTCTGTCTGTCTGTCTGTCTGCCTGTCTGTCTGTCTGTCCGTCTGTCTGTCTATGCGTCGACATCGATCGCAACAACAACAACAACAACAACAACAACAACAACAACAATTCAGTTGCATTAGAATGATTAGACTGCAGAGAAATCGTTGGAGAGCAACAATTGCTGCCTCGGATCATGAAAGATATACATGTAACATCTACGACTCCTTCTCTTCTTCTTCCTTTTAAGCATCGTCGTCGTCGTTCCACCTTCTCCTGCATCGAATGGTCGACTGGAGAGGAAGGGAGGGAGGGAGAGAGGCCAAACCATGCAGACCAGTCACCAACGGCCCACGGAGAGGGTAGTAGTGGGCTGGTAGTGCTGGTGGTGGTGGGCTGGTGGTAGTGGTGGTGGTGGTGGTGGTGGGGCAGCTGGAACCGTGCCAAGGGGTTTCGTAATTCGGTTTTCCGTCCTATCTCTCGCGAAACTCATTGAATTAAGTCGCAGATTTTTGTCATTTGTAGAATTCGTCTCAGCGACGAAATTTCAATCAAAGCAAATAATTCTTATCTCGACGACTAATGGACGAATCTCTCTGTCACTCTACTCGTCTGTCTCTCTGTCTCTCTGTCTCTACCTCTGTCTCTGTCTCTCTGTCTCTACCTCTGTCTCTGTCTCTCTACCTCTCTACTTCTGTCTCTTTCTCTGTCTCTCTTCGTCTGCCTCTCTGTCTCTATGGCTCTGTCTCTCTGTCTCTCTCTCTCTTCCTCCACTTACGCTTGTATCATCCTCTGCCTCTCTACTTCTGTCTCTGTCTCTCTACCTCTCTACTTCTGTATCTGTCTCTCTGTCTCTGTCTCTCTACCTCTGTCTCTGTCTCTGTCTCTCTACCTCTCTACTTCTGTATCTGTCTTTCTGTCTCTGTCTCTCTACCTTTGTCTCTGTCTCTCTACTTCTGTCTATGTCTCTCTACCTCTCTACTTCTGTATCTGTCTCTCTGTCGCTGTCTCTCTACCTCTGTCTTTGCCTCTGCCTCGCTACTTCTGTCTCTGTCTCTCTACTTCTGTCTCTGTCTCTCTACTTCTGTATCTGTCTCTCTGTCGCTGTCTCTCTACCTCTGTCTCTGCTGCCTCTGCCTCGCTACTTCTGTCTCTGTGCCTCTCTGCTTCTGTCTCTGTCTCTATCTCTCTCTTCCTCTGCCCCTCTTCCAACGCTGCACTGTAGTGAATCGTCATGGTTAGTGGGATTACTGTGATGGATGCAGCGTAAGAAGAGTCTGGCAACAGCAGAAACGGAAAATCTAATTCTCGATATGAGAACGACGCTGAGAATGGGAGGAGGAGGGAATGGGAGGAGAAGGGAATGGAAGAGTGAGAGTGGAAAATGGAGAGTGGAAAATGGAGAGTGGAAGAGTGAGAGTGGAAAATGGAGAGTGGAAAATGGAGAGTGGAAAATGGAGAGTGGAAGAGTGAGAGTGGAAAATGGAGAGTGGAAAATGGAGAGTGGAAGAGTGAGAGTGGAAAATGGAGAGTGGAAAGTGGAAAATGGAGAGTGGAAGAGTGAGAGTGGAAAATGGAGAGTGGAAAATGGAGAGTGGAAGAGTGAGAGTGGAAAATGGAGAGTGGAAAATGGAGAGTGGAAGAGTGAGAGTGGAAAATGGAGAGTGGAAAATGGAGAGAGGAAAATGGAGAGTGGAAAATGGAGAGAGGAAAATGGAGAGTGGAAAATGGAGAGTGGAAGAGTGAGAGTGGAAAATGGAGAGTGGAAAATGGAGAGTGGAAGAGTGAGAGTGGAAAATGGAGAGTGGAAAATGGAGAGAGGAAAATGGAGAGTGGAAAATGGAGAGAGGAAAATGGAGAGTGGAAAATGGAGAGAGGAAAATGGAGAGTGGAAAATGGAGAGTGTGGATGTGTGGGTGAGTTCGGGTTCGTGTTGTGTTTGACGCCAAACAGAAATGGCAGAAATGGGATTAATGGGCGAAGAAAAGCAATCTGCCAAACCTGTCCACTTTCATCTCCTTCTAACATTTCGTGGTCGACTCAACTTCCTCCAATAATAATTCTGTGGCTTGCAACAAACAGTTTCTCTCTCTCACATCGACATCGCAGGTTAAGACTTAATTCCTTTGACGAAACGATCGCCGGAAACACAACGACCGACCGAATAATCGACCGAATGACCGAACGAATGAAATAACCGACTTATAGAAAGCCAAACAGACCAACCGAGGAATCACCAAACAAATGACCGAACAACTCTCACCGACCGAACGACCTACCGACCGAATAACCGACCGAATGACCGACCGAATAATTGACCGAACGACCGATCGACCGAATGGCCGACCGAACGATCGAACGAATCACCGACCAAATGATCGACCGAATAATTAACCGAATAATTAACCGAATGACCGACCGAATGATCGACCGAATTATCGACCGACTGATCGACCGAATGACCGACCGAATAATTAACCGAATGACCGAGCGAATAATTGACCGAACGATCGACCGAATGACTGACCAAATTATCGACCGAATTATCGACCGAATGACCGATCGAATAACCGACCGAATGATCGACCGAATGACCGACCGAATGATCGACCGAATGATCGACCGAATGATCGACCGAATTATCGACCGACTGATCGACCGAATGACCGACCGAATAATTAACCGAATGACCGAACGAATGACCGAGCGAATAATTGACCGAACGATCGACCGAATGACTGACCAAATTATCGACCGAATTATCGACCGAATGACCGATCGAATAACCGACCGAATGATCGACCGAATGACCGACCGAATGATCGACCGAATGATCGACCGAATGATCGACCGAATGATCGACCGAATGATCGACCGAATGATCGACCGAATGACTGACCGAATAACCGACCGAATAACCGATCGAATAACCGACCGAATGATCGACCGAATGATCGACCGAATGATCGACCGAATGATCGACCGAATGACCGACCGAATGATCGACCGAATGATCGACCGAATGATCGACCGAATGATCGACCGAATGATCGACCGAATGACCGACAGACCGAATGACCGACCGAATGACCGACCGAATGACCGACCGAATGATCGACCGAATGATCGACCGAATGACCGACCGAATGATCGACCGAATGATCGACCGAATGACCACTGGCTTCTTGTTTGAGAGCGTTTTCGCTACAAGTTAGCATTCCTCGTTGTACGAAGCACTCACAGATCACTTGCCATCCTACAATAGTCTAATTGTCTTCCATGGCCACACCTTGTAGCTCTGTTGAAGGTCGCTCCTCTCTTCGATGATCAACATCTGCTGGAAAGTACTTTGTTGTTCATGGTTCCCATCTTATCTTAGGTCTGCGTTCTTTCACATCTGCTGGTCCACTCAAAGTCAGAACTGTAACTCACTGCCGCCTCATGTGTGTAACTCTCTTAGTAAAACTGTATTGCGATCTAAACTGAAAACTCACATTTTCCAGTCTTCCTATTGTTCATAATGGTCTGCCGAACTCGAATGTGCACTTCACAGCTGTGTAATGAGGGTGTTACAAAATTTCACTTGTAGCCTATTGTATTGTAAATCAGATTGCACTTCAAACAGAACAAAAGACCGTCAAAGAAAGGTGCAAGGAGTCTGTCTGCCTATCTGTCCGTCTGTCTGTCTCTCTGTCTGTCTATCCATCCGTCCGTCCTTCCGTCCGTCCTTCCGTCCGTCCTTCCGTCCGTCCTTCCGTTTGTCCTTCTGTCCGTCCTTCCGTCCGTCCTTCCGTCCGTCCTTCCGTTTGTCCTTCTGTCCGTCCTTCCGTCCGTCCTTCCGTTTGTCCTTCTGTCCGTCCTTCCGTCCGTCCTTCCGTCCGTCCTTCCGTTTGTCCTTCTGT
>OX457049.1:236805-359305 GCA_949752735.1 Lumbricus terrestris
GAATGGAAGGACGAATAAACGATTGGAAAGACAAAATGGGAGGATGGACATAAATGTTATTATTATAATTATTACAAAATATATTATATATCCATAATCCATAAACAACGAACGATTGAAATAAACGAACGAAAGAAGGAAGGAAGAAGGATCAACAATCGAATGAATGAAAGATAAAGTTTTTGATCGATTGACAAAATGATAAGCAAATAAAAGAACCATTGGTGCAGTCAGTCAGTCAGTCAGTCAGTCAGTCAGTCAGTTAGTCAGTCAGTCAGTCAGTCAGTCAGTAAGTCAGTCAGTTAGTTAGTCAGTCAGTCAGTCAGTCAGTCAGTTAGTCAATCAGTCAGTCAGTTATTCAGTCAGTCAGTCAGTTATTCAGTCAGTCAGTCAATCAGTCAGTTCTTCAGTCAGTCAGTCAGTTATTCAGTCAGTCAACAGTCAGTCAGTCAGTCAGTCAGTCAGTCAGTCAGTCAGTCAGTCAATCAGTCAGTCAGTCAGTTAGTCAATCAGTCAGTCATTCAGTCAGTCAGTCAATCAGTCAGTAAGTCAGTCAGTCAGTCAGTCAGTCAGTCAATCAGTCAGTCAGTCAGTCAGTCAGTCAGCATGACATAGCAAGTGCTTTAGATAATCGGTCGCATTGCTCCTGAGTGTGAAGTGAATTCGTAGACAGAGAAGTCGTCTGCAGAGTAAGACAATAATCATCAGAAGAAAGATTCAATCAGACGCTGATTCACTTCTGCAATAATGTATGTATGTATGTATGTATGTATGTATGTATGTATGTATGTATGTATGTATGTATGTATGTATGTGCACTTGTTATAGCGCCCCTTCAAGCTATAATAATATTGAAAGGCGCTAGAGAAATCTTTAGAACATACGAATGCCGCTCTGTCGTCTCCACCCGTATGACCACGTGACCCTGAATGTTGACCTGACACAGAAACTGACCTGCAGGTTGATCTCTGACCCTTTGTCGACTCCGTTGAACTCTGTTCGGTTGATCGATGACGTCATCATCTCTCGTCTTCAAAGATAAGGTCAGGGCTAGCAAGGGTCAAGGGTCAAGGTCGTGTTCTGTTCTGAGACAAAACATAGAACAGAGACAAATTATTGTTTGAAAGTATAATAGACAACGAAGTTCTTCCTTCCAATCCTTCTCTACTTCCTTCTCTATCCAAAACCTCTTCTTCCTCTTCCTCTTCCTCTTCTTCTCCTCAGTGGAAGAGAGCGAACGTCAGAACTTCAGGAGGAGGAGGCCTGGAGGAGGATGAGAAGGAAGAGACGGAAGATAGACAGACAGCTAGACCAACACTCCTCTTCCGATTCCTTCTTCTCATCGGAGGTCAACTCATCCGACTGACCGAACACGGTGAACACCTAAGACCCACACAACACCAACACCGGTCGGTCGGTCGGCCACTCCACTTCTTCCTCCTCTCCCCATCCCTATCTTTCTCTTTCTCCTCCTTCTCTTCCTCCTCTTCCTCTTCCACCCCCTCTTCCTCCTCCTCCACTTCCTCTTCTTCCTCCTCCTACTTAGAAGATAACTGACTGATCACCGCCTTCTTCGTCTCCGTCGCAATCGTCGCAATTCAAACGTTGATCGTCGTCGTCGTCTTCTCCGTTTCTTCCAATTCTTCTGCTGCAGCAACCGACGCATCTGGTGCCGTGCGATGCTCACGCGCCGACACTTGACTAGAGAGGATGGAGAGGAGGAGGAGGAGGAGAGGAGGAGGAGATGCTGCTGCTGCTGCTGGTGGTGGCGGTGCTAATGGAACCGTAGCAACAGCAGCAGCAGCTGACAAGCGATGCATTCGTCCGCCGGTGACGATATGACAAGAGATGGTGCAGCAGCAGCAGCAGCAGCAACAATAATAACAACAGCCACGGGATGATGAGGATGAGGATGAGAGAAAGAGAAAAAGAAAGAGGGATTGGCACTGACACAAGCATACGCAGGCAAAGAGAGAAACGGAGACGGACACAGACGGACACAGACGGATTCAGAAGAAGGCAGATGGAGACAGACGGAGACAGGCGGAGACAAAAGGAGACAAACGGAAACAGAAGAAGACAGACTGAGGCAGACAGATGGAGACAGACGCTGAAAGAAGAAGACAAAAGGAGACAGACGGAGACATACGAAGACGGATGCATAAGGAGATAGACGGAGATGGAAGGCGGAAAAAGGAGGTAGACGGAGACAGAAGGAGACACAAGGAGACAGATGGAGACAGATGGCGACAGACGGAGACGGATACAGAAGGAGACAGAAGAAAACTAAAGGAAGCAGATGGAGACAGACGGAGACAGAAGGCGACAAACGGAGACAGACGGAGACAAAAGGGAGACAGACAGAGACGGATACAGAAGGAGGCAGAAGAAAGCATAAGGAGACAGATGGAGACAGAGGGAGACAAGAGGAGACAGACGGAGACATAAAAAATTATGGAGACAGATGGAGACAGACCGAGACAGACCGAGACGGAAAATTTTGAAGACAAAAGAAAACGGACGAAGACAGAAGAAGAAGGCAGAAGAAAGCATAAGGAGACAGACGGAGACAGATGGAGACAGACGGTGACCGAGACAGATCGAGACGGAGAAATAAGAAGACAAAAGGAGACAGACGGAGATAGAAGGAGACAAAAGGAGAGAGACGGAGACAAACGGAGACCGATACAGAAGGAGACCGACGGAGACAATAGGAGACAAACGGAGACAGAAGGAGACAAAAGGAAACACATGGAGACAGCCTGAGACAGACAGAGACAGAGACAGAGACAGACGGAGACAGACTGACACAAAAGAAAACAGAAGGAAACAGACAGAGACAGAAGTAGACAAAAAGAGACAGATGGAGACAGAAGGAGACAAAAGGAGACACACGGAGACAGACGGAGACAAACTGACACAGAAGGAGACAGAAGGAAACAGACAGAGACAGAAGTAGACAAAAGGAGACAGATGGACACAGAAGGAGACAAAAGAAGACACACGGAGACAGACTGAGGCAGACGAAGACAGACGAAGACAGAAAGAGACAAATGGAGACACACGGAGAGAGAAGGAAACAGACGGAGACAGACGAGGACAAAAAAGAGACAGAAGGAGACAGGAGACAGACGGAGACAGACGGAGACGGATACAGGAGGAGACCGACGGAGACAGTAGGAGACAAACGGAGACAGAAGGAGACAAAAGGAGACACACGGAGACAGACAGAGACAGACGTAGACAGACTGACACAGAAGGAGACAGAAGGAAACAGACAGAGACAGAAGGAGACAAAAAGAGACAAAAGGAGACACACGGAGACAGACTGAGGCAGACGGAGACAGACGAAGACAGAAAGAGACAAAAGGAGACACACGGAGAGAGAAGGAGACAGGCGGAGACAGACGGAGACGGATACAGAAGGAGACCAACGGAGACAGAAGAGGACAAAGGAAGACAAAAAGAGACAGATGGAGACAGAAAGAGACAAAATGAGACGCACGGAGACAGACGGAGACAGATGGAGACAGACGAAGACAGACGGAGACAGATGGAGACAGACGAAGACAGTGGAGGATGAATCTGGCGGTTAACTGTTTCCAGGATATGACTCCGTCAACTGATGCAGGGACAAACGAAGGCAGATGAAAGATGGAAGGATGGATGGATGGATAGATGGATGGATGGATGAATGGACGGATGGATATATGGATCGATGGACGGACGGATGAACGAATGCATGAACAACGAAAGCAATTATATCAAGTTACTAAAGGACTTCTTATAATCTTGGGCACAAAACGAGGAGGAGGAGAAGGAGGAGGAGGAGGAATGTGAGAGAAGGAAAAGGTGGAAGGTGGAAGAGGAGAAGCAGCCTCAAGCAGGAAGAGGAAAATGAGAAAGAGGCAGAAGATGAAGAAGGGGAGAAGAAGGAGGAAGAGGTCCATCAAGTGGTCAGTCTACCTCCCCCACTCTCTCTCCTTCTTTCCCTCTTTCTCTCTTTCCCTCCTTCCCTCCTTCCCTCTCTTTCTTTCCGTCGTGTGATCGATGATAATTCGTCATCGCCGGTGATAGACTTTATTCCGACGCCAGGAGATCATGAAAGAAACAATAAGGCAAATGGAAGAAAGACATTAGGCGCCGTCCACCACTGCGGGGGGCATGGGGAGGGGAGTGGGGGAGGGAGTAGGGGAGGGAAGTGGAGAGAGGAGGGGTCGTCGTCGGTCGTTTGTCCTGAGGCCAGACACCCCCGTACACGCACACACACACACACACACCTCCCCGCTTTCTGCCTTTCCCGTCGTCTACCACCTTGGCTTCTGTCCTCCTCCTCCTCTTAATCCTCCTCCTCCCTCTCCTCCCTCTTAGCTCCACCCCCATCCCACCCCCTCTGCCCTCCACGATCTCTGCCATTCCTTCTTCAGCAACTGATCACTCAACCAAAAATAACGACAAAATGCGACAAAATCAGGAAGAGGATTGAGACACATGCAGACATAGATAGACACAGACAGACAGCGACAGAGAGAGGCGGACAGGCAAATTATTAAATCAGTTTATATCACGCCTCTTCAAGACAGAAGGAAAATATACAGGACAGGTCGAGAGAAGTAAACAGAGTTTACCAGATAAAAGATCAGCTCTTTGTCCTTGTCTTTGTCTTTGTCCTTGTCTTTGTCTTGTTTTGTCCTCGTCTTTGTCTTTGTCCTCGTCTTTGTCTTTGTCGTCGTCTTTGTCTTTGACTCATTTTAGATCTGCACATGATAAAAGAAGCCAGAGACAATTAAACAATACACAAAGTCCAACTAAGACGATGTTCAACATTTTATCAAAATTGCCTCAGCCTTTGAAACGTTCAACATTTCCAGCTGCATGATTCAGCTAAAGGTTTACAACTCTACATGACTATGTGCGCCCTAACACCCTAACCCTAACGCCAACCATGTAGGCCTCCGATGTAGGCCTAACTGTGGTCGTGCAAAGGAGCCCTGGACACATAATTATCTTAGGTAGATGTGAAACAAATACTTGAATACAACGACATCTTCATCTCCAGTTGTATAGGTCAACTGCATTTCAACCCAGCTTTTCATCTTTAAGTCTTTTCAGCCTAAAACGGTCTGAGATGAGAAAAGCGCTTTCGATCCTTTCTCGTCGAATGAAGGAAATGCGTGTCTTCCAATTTCAGTTTTGATTCTGGAATTGCACATCACAGTCTCGGCGCCTAATGCGATTTGTACATTGTTGTCGGAAATGGAGAAATTCCTTAGAGGCGGAATTTTGTCAAATGGAAATTATACGTAAACTGGTTCGGATCAAATCTCTGGATATAAATCCCTTCATCGGTCGATCGGTTGGTCGGTGTGTGCTTCAATCACGCCTTCAATGTAAGCAAACATGAAAGATTAATTAAGTCCAATCCTCCCTCGTCATCCCTCCTCTGTCAACCAAGTTTTCGTCGTCGTCGTCGTCGGCTTCATACAATGTTCGTCCAACGTCCAACGTCTCTCTCTGTTGGTCGGTCACGAAGTGGACTCCGTGGCGTCGTCGTCGTCATCGTCTCTGCAGCAGTTGATGTGTTCCTTGTGTTCCAAAGATTGATTACACGTCTCACGGATTGACAACAAAAGTCCGTGTTCACCGTCGCCCACAATTTCTCCCTCGGTGGCGATATCCTCCCCCCACCCCCGTTCGCACCGAAACAACCTCTGTTCTGCAATTGGAAAAAGCCGCTTTTCCCGTTGCGTGTTCTGTCACGATCAGACGAAATGTCGCACACACTTACTTGCTAATAATTATTTCCGACGCCGGTCAACACGTTCCGCGCGCGCGCAGAATTGCCATAGACGGGACACCGCCATTTTGGAAGACCGCCATTTTGGAATACCGCCATTTTGGAAGACCGCCATTTTGGACCACCGCCATTTTTGAACACGTGTGCATGAACGGTCCTTCATTTAGCATGTAGCCTAATCGTAGTCGAAGTTTCTATAACACCTAAACGGCAAAGTTGTGAGATATAGGCTACCTAAGCATAAGTGCTTAATCAAAGCAATCGACAGGCAGTAGTGAAATCGATGACTTTAAAGAATTGACAGTAGGCCTAGCTGTGTCCTTGAGAGTAGGCGTAGGCACCTACATAAATTTTATCAATAAAATGGCAATATGGTGGTTATCTTATCTTAATGTCTAACAAATTGCAGTGATTGATGCAGACGTTAGTCTCTTAAAGTGTGTCATCTGGAATTTAAATCATGTACTCCGTAGTTTATTTCCACCTATTGTTAATTAAAAGGCCTTATGCTCTGCATTCGCGACCACACAACTTTGAACTGCCTAGAAAAGATGACTTTAATTTCATCTCTCGTGTTCTTTTTAAGACTGTTCGCAGTGTTAAATAGGAACTATAAATTAATCTATCTTTGATCTTTCGCATGCTTCCAGCCTGAATTCTGCGGACAATCGTTACTTCAGCCTATTTACTTCTTTAAAATACTTTTTTGTTTGTTTCATGCAATAAGTTGCGGTGTGTCAACTTAGTTTTTCTTGAATAAACGAAGTATATATAGTGTCCTTTGCTCTTAGAAGTCTCAACAGAAGTCGCAGATAAATCTTCCATGTCCTTCGTAGGCTGAATACGCTTCATGCCACCAGGTTTACCCAGAGCTTTCTATTACTGTATTATTAAATTAAGCTTGCACATGTCGATTGTGGAAGCTGAATTTAATTTCCTATATTCCGGATAGGTCTAATTATCATTTAATCCAGAGCGTCAATACAACTATGTAAGAGAAATACCTGCTACTAAGTGAATTTGACAGGCACCCATCGTTGCTACTTACTTACTCAACCCCTTCCGGTGGAACTAAAATGGCGTCCATGTCAGCCGACCAATCAGAATGCAGGAATCCGTTTACCATTGCGCCTATAGGAGAATGCCGAACTCTCAGTAATAGAATGCTCTGGGTCCACCCATGCATTTTGGTGGGTTGCATCCGCCAACTTGACCCTCCCCCCCCGACATCTTGCCCACAGGGGCACTCAACAAAATCTGGGAGCTATGATTTGTACAGTGTGATTTGGAAAAACAAAATGCATCAGTAACAACTCGAAATAAATGCTTAACAAAGCAACCTATTTCCCAATTTTGTTACATTCATGGGGATTAAGATACACGCTATTTTATAAGAAGCGAAATGTGTTACGAGGTAGCCTATAGGTAGGAAACCCTATTTTTTTAGAAAAAATGCAATCAGAGCACCTTGTCACGTTGTCGCCATTCACCAAAAGGAAGATTTTGAATATTATTGCGCTTTATTACACATCTTGTTAGACTGTTTTCCTGTCACCCATTATGATTTTATAGCGCAACATTCATCTTGCCCCCACCGTCAACTTGCCCCAAAACAACAAGCTACTGCACATAGCTCCCATGTGCAGCGCCTCCCGATGTAACGCGCTACCTACCATACAGTTTCCTTCCACCGTCACTTCCACGAAGTTCTATACCCAACATGTATTACAGTAGGACCATAAAGTTCAACACAAAGGAGGTGATCATAAGAGGCATAAGTACCTGTAGCCTGTAGGGCAGTGCTTAACGTGTGGAAAACTTAGAGCCTGGACGCCCCTTGCCTTTCCAAAAGAAGTGCCTGGACGCCCCTTGCCTTTCCAAAAGAAGTGCCTGGACGCCCCTTGCCTTTCCAAAAGAAGTGCCTAGACGCCCCTTGCCTTTCCAAAAGAAGTGCCTGGACGCCCCTTGCCTTTCCAGGCGGTGCTGGCCAATAACTGAAAGGACGGCGTTCAGAATTTGTCTGCAGACTGTAGACAATGTTGTACCCAAACGGTTTCACAGTGACTGCATACCGACAAAGATTATTATAATTATAATTATTATTATTATAATTATTAATATTATTAATTTATTATTATTATTATTATAGGAAATGAAGCTTCGAATATTAAGTGAAAGAATAATCTGAAAGGCTAAAACATCATCGTACTAAACAGAGACTGACTGTATAATATAATTAATTAATTAATTAATTAATATAATTAATTAATTAATTAATTAATTATGGCAATAGATATTAATGAAACAAGGAAACAATGTCATATTCTCCCATTTTACTAATCATCGCAATTCAAGCATACAATGAGAAGTCGACGTTAATTAGCGAAATAAAAATAATAGTTAAGCCATCATTTAGGTAAACAAAACAAATCATTGAACGCGTTATAGACAACTTTGCAATGTCCTCCTATCAGGCATTTCTATATTTATACGATGACCTTAAACCCACTTCACTTAACCGGATCTATAAATAGATGCATACATGTGTATATTATACATAATTATACATGTACATATTATATAGTTCTAGCGGGTCAATTGTTAGTCCTAACCTTGCATATACATATATATATATATATAAATAATTATATATAGTTCTAATGGGATTTTAACGATTAATTAATCAATTAATTGTTGATAATTTTCATCAGCTAATTTTGCTTTGCTCTAATAATTTTCTATTAATTCTCAATTAATTTTTTAGCTAATTTAGACGTCAAGAAGATGATAAAAAAACAAGATGACAAACAAGAAAAAAACCAAGATGATAAACAAGATGATAAACAAGATGATAAACAAGATGATAAAGAAGATAAAAAAACAAGATAAAAAACAAGATGATAAACAAGATGATAAACAAGATAATACACAAGATTTTTAAAAAACCAAGAAGATAAACAAGATGATAAACAGGATAAAAAAACAAGATGATAAACAAGATTTAAAAAACAAGATGATAAACAAGATGATAAACAAGATAAAAAACAAGATGATAAACAAGATAAAAAACAAGATGATAAACAAGATTTTTAAAAACAAGATAGTAAACAAGATGATAAACAAGATGATAATGTGTGTGAAGTGCTTGAGTGGATAATTAATTAATCGATTAATTTTGTATTTGAGATAAATGTGAATGGAAAGAAAATCCAAAGATGACAAACAAAATTAATTGTTTTCATCGCAATAAACAGATATTCGAATTGCGTTTTCATATTTCATTTGCGTTTTCGTATGGAAAAGGTCGAAACTAACTAAGTGACAAAATTTCTGACAGCTTCATCTCACGTAGACCACGTAAATCATATTTATTTGATTAATCGAGATTAATTTTTTAGATTCATTGATTAAAATGATTTGAATCAATTCCAGCGGTAAATTATTTATAACATCTGATTCCAATTGATACATTTGTGTATTATATACTGGCTCGACTAAATGTAACAGTACATGACAATAATCCAATTTCTACATATGTGTCTGTGTGTATGTGTCTGTGTGTGTGTGTGTGTCTGAATTTCGCTTATGCTATCCAACCCAACCACATAATAATACAACCTCAAATTATAACCCAAATAACATTTCAATTTCACCATTAAATACAAGTAACTTCCAATCATGGAATTCAACTGACAACTCCATCTATATTTTACATATTCTTAATTCTTGAGGCAGCAGCATCTCAAAGGTCTAGACAAAATAATGTCTGGTTCTACAGACAACTGTGGCTTACCACCAGACAAACCATATTAACACAATTCTTTCGTAACCTCTGCTACACAGCTAAACCAAACGAACGTAGAGCGACGGAAATGAAGAGACAAATTTAGAACGCCAGAAATCGGTTGAAATCAGTAAAAAAGACAAAAGTAGGAATGCACGAAAGATGAGGAGAGTGGCGAAGAGAATGGACGACGACGACCCAGAATTATTGAGGAGAATGTGGTTTGGATGAAAGAAAAGAGGGATTGAAGGAGGCGGAGCATCAGTCAATGCTAACAACGTTTGACCTATATACGATGACCTACTTCTCATCCAATCAGCAGCATAGACGAGAGCATAGCAGACAAATTGGTCCCAAAGACTCTGGCCACAAATATCGCCAGACGATGATGTATAAAAAGAAATATTGCATTCGAAACACGAAAGCAAGGCAACATGAAGGCAACACGAAGGCAACATTAAGGCAACGACATCAAAGACCGATTTAAGTTTATACAACAGCGTGAGACAACGGTCAATGACAACAACTGCACAAACCCCAAATGCAACGACAACTACACAACACTTATGCAACGGCGTTGTCAAGTATATTACGTTGTGCCATATGATAATTCCATGTAACATGAACGTCTATTAATATGTCAGGTCACATGAATTAATAACATTCGATTATTATCAAGAATCTTAAACAAGTTCTAAATCAAACTTCGATTCAAATTCGTTTCAAGTCAGAACTCATCAAGATATTATTTAATCAAATTAATATAGACATTAATTAATCTTATCCGCAAATAAATGCCATAATTAAATGCCATAATTATAAGCAACGTCACATTTCAATGGATGCAATTATTGCAATTCTTTCGATTACAATTTCTTACAACTGACAGCATTGCAACTTCACAGTTGATGACGAAGTAATTTGTCGTATTCTATGAAAGATCAGATGCGACAGAGGTCAAGATATTCACAAATCACTTCTTAGTCAGCTCTAGATCATCATCATTATTATTATTATTAAAATTATTATTATTATTATCATCATTATTATTATAATTATTATTATTAACATTATTATTATTATCATTATTATTATTATTATTATTATTATTACTGGCATAATCATTATCACACATAATTATTTTATTGAACGCAATTATCATCAACTGTGGCAATGGTTGGGTTGAAGAGTTGTGAGAGAATGACTTGGATCTCAACATCTTTAACCCAGTTGTTCGCAGACGATTTTTTCAACATCCCTCCACTGTTAAAGCAACCTAATGAGATGAGGAAGGGACTCAAACCCACCCACCCCTGCTGTCCGACTTAGAAGGGGATCACTCTAACCAACCTCCACCAGCCATGTTACACAATATTTCTAATGTAATTGTAACGGTAATCATCAACGTAGATATGAAACATCGTGGAATCAACAGCAAACACATTTGCAACAAAGTAAGACATCTTGAGCCACACAATCAACAACCAACAACGTGCAAGAAATATGAACGAATGACAAATTGAGGAGAAAGAAACACAATCTCTACAGATGAATCGTTGTCGTCTGGCATTTCAATAAACAATTCTTCATAATTGTAGACGTTAACCGAAATGATGTCATTGAGTGTGTATTAAGATGATTACGTCATCGTGTAATTTCATTGGAATATGAAGATGCTATAAATCAGAATCTGTGAACTGTCCTTCATTCTTATAGGACTCGGTGCAATATGTTCTGTTGATGATTTGACGATGGAAGTTGACTGAAGATGACGAACAGACAAAAGAAGAAGAAGAAGAAGACGAAGAAAACGAAGAGGAGGAGGTTTCTGTTCTGTTGTGTGCGTCAATTGTTCAACAGAGTCAATGTGTGTGTGTGTGTGGCAAAGATTTTGGTGGATGACGCGAGAGATGGCTGTGGCTCTTATTCCTTGAGAATCTTGTTCGCTCTCTGGTTCGCAACTTTCACCCGATCGTCCAAAACTTGCGCCTGAAACAGAAAGAAAGAAAACATTTAGAAGAAGATTTTCTAAAACAAATCCTGTGAAGAACAAAAAGAAAGCAAGCAACTCTATCTCTGCTGCTGTTGTTGTTGCTATTATCGTTATTTATTTTAGTAAATGAATTTAATTAAAATAAAATAAATTTATTGAATAACTAATCGAAGCAAACATTTCTATTGTTGTTGATGTTATTATTATTATCAATGCTATCATTTTTTATATTACGAAGTTTGTCGTTTACATTGAATCTTTGTAATCCGCTTTTACAGCAGAGGGAAATCCTGGCCATGGCAATGGGGTAGCTGACCGCATTTGACCCCATTTCATCAATTACCATTTTGCCATCACCAGCAACATCAGCAGCAGCAACAGCAGCAACAGTTGTGAATGCCATCCGTGCATTAACTGCAATCATTCTGATCTTCTGATAATTCAGATGTTTGGTGATTCAGTGAACTCTTCCCATCAACCAATAAATCATCATAAATCAATTATTAATAAGTATATAAATTATTATGCACTGGGCACGACGTTAAACTGCATCCATCCTCCGCCACAGGGAACCAACAATGTCCCTGTGCCGGTCCTAAGCCCGGACAAAGTGAGGAAGGTTTGCCAGATGGGTGGTGATACGCTGGCAGTAAAAGACCAAGACGACTGAAATCCGCAAAAACCACGACACAAGTGACAGAGCGACCCAGATTCTTCAAGGTGTCATGATGTGGAGCAGACATGCACAGGCCGGTCAGGACAGACCAGTGGAGAGAGTCGGGGGGGAGAGAGCGTGGGACACATACGGGCATTGACCCAGGTTGTCCTTCATGCCTCTCTCTCAATATTCTCTTCATTTAGACAAGGTGGTCTAACTGCTCCAAGATGTTAATGGTATGGAGCAGACCTGCTGACTGGACCTGTTGAAGCTAGGCAGCATGACGCGAGACAGACTCAGACAGAGAGCGGCGTCGGACTCTTACGGGCATTGAGCCCAATGATGTTGATGATGATATAAATTATTAGATATTATTACACAGCATCGCTTTTGTATGCAACACACAATTCTAATGCACAGACACAACATAATGAGGTCAACAACCGGAAGACCAGGTCAGGCAGACAGACAGACACAGCGAGCATACAGAGACAGACGCAGAGAGACACAGACATAGAGAGACAGACATAGACATCTCAAGGAGAAGGAGGAAGTGAGAGGAAGAGGGGAGGAGATCGAACTCTCTACCCTTTCAAGTGTTGCAAGGTCAATGCTCTAACGAAGGAAACAGAGATGACAAGATGACGACGCAGATGTCGACCCACACCACCCCCCACCCACACCCACACCCCCCCCACTCCCCCCCCACCCCCCCCCCACCCACTCATCGACCGACCGCTGCTCCTCTTCCTCTGAATTCTTGTCAGTTGACCTCAATTACAAACGGATTGATTTTAAAACGTCAAATAATTAAACGAACGAGATGACATCACAGCATCAGGTGAAGAGGAGGAAGAGGAGGAGGAGGATTGAAAGAGAAAAAGCAATTCAGAATATTATAGGAGAGGCAGAGCACACAAACACAAAGAGAGAGACAGATACGGACAGACAGACAAACAGACAGACAGACAGAGTCACTGATTACTGTTCCATATCATGACCTACATTTCAATTTGAAAGAAAACATCTGTAGGCAAACTTACAACGTGTACACTGCAAATGTGTGTGTGTGTGTGTCTCTCTCTCTTTCTGTCTCTGTGTGCAGCATGCATGTATGTGTGAGTAAAGCGAGACTGCCTATATACACCTGCAGCATATGACATATTCTCTCTCTTTGCATCTGCTGTGTGCGTGTGTATGTGTGTCTCTGTCTGCACGTGTTGTGTTGCGTCGCGTTGTGAGCTGGGAGCAGATTCTAGCGACACCTGGCGGACATTGATTTCTGTTGAGCCTACCCACACCAACCACTCCTCCCCAGACACCACACACACACACACACACACACACCCATCCGTTCAGCAATTGATCATCCAGCCAGAGAAGACACACAGACAGACCTGGCTAGGACCTCCCCTCCTCCCCCTGACTCCATCATCCGATCTATGGTATTTGACCATCATCTATACACCTCCTGTTGCTGCTGCTGATGATGCTAAAGAGACGCTCTAATATCTCTATGTATGTCTGTCTCTGTCTGTCTGTCTATGTTTGTCTCTCTGTCTATGTCGGTCTGTTTCTATGTTCGTCTGGTCTGTCTGTCTTTCCCAATGGATGAATTGATATCAAGTGGACAATAAAAGAATTATCGCCATCATCATCATCCATAAATCATGTATTCATTTCGTAATGAGATGAAATTTCGATGACTCAACTCAACTCAGATTCATTCATCCATCCATCCATTCATTCGTTCATTCATTCATTCAATCGTTCATTCATTCATTCAATCGTTCATTCATTCATTCGTTCATTAGTTCATTCATTCATTCATTCATTCATTCATTCAATCGTTCATCCATCCATCCATCCATTCATTCATTCATCCATTCATTCATTCGTTAATCCATCCATCCATTCATCCATCCATCCATCCATCCATCCATCCATCCATCCATCCATCCATCCATCCATTGTAAGATGTGGATAGCAGAAGAGCCGACTGCCTGTCAATGCCTTCTTCTCCTCTGAACTTCTGTCTATTGAGAGATGGCTATAGTCGGTCAAAGGATGAAACCTCAGACAACTGCTGCATGGCGAATGATTTCATTTGAGATGATCAATTCTTACCATACCCACCACCACCACCTCGTTAGCCATGATGAGCGCAAACACCAACTGTACACAGTGTACACCAACTGTACACAGTGTACACCAACTGTACACAGTGTAACCAACTGTACACTGTGTACACGCTACGACTAATGGGAAGCAGAGATGAGGTGGAGATGAGACTTGCTATCAACGTCCTCCATAAGCAGGGGTCAAGAAAAATGAGGCGCTGAGGAGAGAGAGACTCGGATGATTGTAACAATGAAAATGTAGAAACTATGACAAAGAGATAGACAGACGGAGAGAGACAGACAGACAGACAGAGAGAGAGAGAGAGAGAGAGACAGACAGACAGACAGACAGATAGACAAACAGAGAGAGAGACAGAGAGAGAGACAGAGAGAGACAGACCTGTGTATTAATTCTGTCGATCTGTTTATTCTGTGAGTCAAGTTCGTTGCTCATATCGACGGCCATGTTGCGTAGATTACCCAGCATTCCACTCACTTCACCGAGATTGCCTTCCATCTCATCTTCACGCGCGTCGTTCGTTATCCTACGCACACACACACCATATTAACAATATTAAGGTTATTAACAATAACAAAGATGTTAACAATAACAAAGATATTAACAATTTAACAAAGATATTAACAATAACAAAGATATTAACAATTTAACAAAGATATTAACAATAACAAAGATATTAACAATAACAAAGACCAGAAGACAACAAAGACAGTCATTCCTTCCAAACACGACAGTATGTTATGCTATATCTCTGTCTCTCTCAATCTCTGTTCTGTCTCTCTTTATTTATCCCTCTGTCTGTTAATCTCACTTTCCCTCTCTCTCTCGCTCTCAACTGTCATCTAATATTTACAACTGCAAAACACATTTACAAAAGACGAATTGAAGAAAGCAATTCATTTCTAAGACAGGATGATGCGATGACATCAACCTTTTGAGATTGACACCAACGAAGAAATCGTTAAATGAAAGAAGAGACAAAAAAGAGAAATGAAGAAAAAGACATCAATGAAGAAATGAAATGTCAATTTCTCTCTTCATTCAAATCATCGTAAGATATAAATTATGAAGAATTCACTAAAGACCACGACACATCATGATGATGGTCATCATCATCAGACACACTTGTAGCCACATCAATGCGTCACATAAATTGTTGTCGTTATTATTATTATTACATCTTTACTATAAACGTCGTCTCTCTGTCTATCCGTCTCTGTCTGTCTGTCTCTGTATATCTGTCTGTCTGTCTGTCCGTCTGTCTATCCGTCTCTGTAAGTCTGTCTGTTTCTGTCTGTCTTGCCTTGTGACGAATCCTCCGCTTGCCACCTGACTCTGATCTGTGACGACAACTCTCGGTCCATCGCTCGAAACTTTTCCATCTTCGTTCGACTTCCATGCGTTCGCGTAATCGCTGTTGCGATCAAAGTCCTTCGTTCTACAACAACAACAACACTACGTCGTCATCGTCGTTATCATCGTCGTCGTCATCATCACCATCATCAATTAGGAATTCATTAGGGGCCTCTAAATGACTTCCAAACCGAATGCAGAAGACAAGAGAAGTGAGGGTTAGGGTTAGGCATCAACTGCAAAAACTCTTCAGAAGTCTGAGACTGCATTGAAATCCAGATGCAAACCCACCACAGATGAGAATAATAACAATAATTTTAAAATAATAATAATTAAGAATTATAACAATAATTGAAAATAATAATAACAATTAAAAATAATAATAATTAAAAATAATAATTAAAAATAATAATAATAAAAAATACTAATAATAATTAAAAATAATTATGATAATTAAAAAATAACAATAATTAAAAATTATAATAATAATAATAAATAATAATAATTAAATAATTAATTAAAAAATAACAATAATCAAAAATAACAATAATAAATAAAAATATTAATAATAATTAAAAATACTAATAATAATTAAAAATAATAACAATAGTTAAAAATAATAATAATTAAAAATAATAATAATAATTTAAAATAATAATAATTTAAAATAATATTTTAAAATAATGATAATAATTAAAAATAATAACAATAATTAAAAATAATAACAAAAATAAAAATAACAATAATTTTAAAAAATAACAATAATTTTAAAAAATAATAATAATTAAAAATAATAACAATAATTAAAAATAATAACAATAATAATTTAAAATAATATCATTATTACTCTAAAGCACTCAACCAACTGTGCCCCGCCCCAATTCCTTACATTATGGTCAGTGGTATTAATGAATTAATTAGCAACTTCATTTCAATCTAAATTTGTGTCATTATGACGAGTGAAGGTTAGAACTTGGATGAGGAGCAGCATATGTTATGTGATGGGGGAGAGGGGGTTGAGGTCGAACCTTTTCCAGGGCAGGACGCAGAGTCCGCAGCATTTCTCCAGACCTTCGAGGTTCTTTTCCGCATCCTTCATATCCTGATTGATCTGACCCATTCCTTCCTCGATTCGATCCAATTGCTCTGAAAATCAAACGCAACGACACAAGTTTTATTTATTTATTTATTTCAGAAATTTATATAGCTAAGTTCTTTATACACAACTTCTGCATTTCATACATAAATTGCAAAAAAGGAATTTGATGGATGTCCCCTCCTTAGTTTAGATTCTGAGAAGGACAGTCACGACCAAAATTATTATTACAGACTGGACATCAATGGTTTACAGTCAGTCAGTGACTTGCTCAACATACATGCAAAGCAACCATTTCTGGGTTAGGTGGAACAAACCTGAGATTCCCCCACTTAGCCCTATCTAATATTGTGCTTCTATGGCTCACAAACCATCGTAGCCCCACCCCCACACTACGAAACCCTTTCAACTCTCCGATCTCCATTTACACAACTCTTCAACCAGATCAGCACTACAGTCATGCACATATTGAATAGGAAAGCAAAATTGAATCTGTGGCTAATGATTATCCATCCTTCCATCCATCCATCCATCCATCCATCCATCCATCCATCCATCCATAATTTATGTCAATTTAATCAACGATAAATAACAAATATCCAATTGATGTAATTTCTATCATTAACCCCAGATTGGGACGCGAGACAGACAAACGGCTAAGCAACAAGACTGACCTCATTCCGACAGACAGACAGACAGACAGATAGACAGACAGACAGACACATAGACAGACAGACATAATTGAAAACCATTGGAATGATACATCAATTGTTAATTTGCAAAGCGTAGCAGAGTTGGACAAATTGCTGAGATCAGGGTTCACCCGCACTCTCCTCTCATTCTCATCCTCCTCCCCTCCACCTCCTCCTTCTCCTCCATATTCTCCAGTTCTACCATCTAATATGCAAAGGGTTAATTTAATTTGCCTTTCCGATCAGCCAGACTCCAAACTCATCAGTCTTCTCACAGTCCATCCATTCACCCAATGCAGCAATGAAAAGACAACAACACCAACACCACGTGATCATCACCACGTGATCACCATCCTCCAATTCTCTTCTTTTCCACAACGGTCCTTCACAGCATGCGTTGAGTTTATATATGTCGCCACCTGATTTACACAGCGCCTGCTTAGTGCTTACCTCCCTGTGCATCTAACATCGTCAGTGTCTTAACTCCGACGTCCTGACTCTGTACGAAAGAAAATCAACGAAAAATACTGAACGAAAGCAAAACCGAACGAAAACTGAGAAGAATTGAAAATCAAAATCGATTCAATGAGAATCGCAACAACAAAAAGCAGAGATGGGTTCGAAGACATGAGCTAAATGCATGATTTGATTAAAATAATTAAAATCTTGAAGCTAATCAATTTTTTACAATAAAAATAAGAGATCTCTTTCATTCATATCTCACATAAAAATAATAATTCATTAATGATTAGTCAACTTTAATGAAAGCAGAGCAAGTAACAACAGTGAGTTACAGTAGTCTCTCTCGCTTGCCAGCATGTCTTTAATTATTGGCAGATAATTAGGACATCGTGGATCTGCAACCAACTTTCTCTCTCTCACACACACACACGACTCAGATTCACGAGACATTTATTTTAAGCTCACAGCACAATGAGATTGAATTAAATCGTTTGACAATTAATCAAACATCGTTCTCAACACAATTTACATAAAAGATTCTAATTGATTAGAGTCAGAATGAGGCAACAGTTAATCAACTAGAATTAATTAGCTGTTAATCAAATCAATTCACCAATATAATTGATTACAATAAAATCGCATATTCTCTGATCAAAAGAAACGAAGAAAATGATAAAAATTCACATCAAAACCAATTTATTATAATCAAGTAATAAGACATATTTAATAAGACATCAAAATAATCAAAAATAAATAATCATAATAAGAAAATCAATTAAAGAAAATAATCCGACTATAAACAAAAAAATCAATAATTTAAGCTGACATCAAAACCGATTTACAAGCAAGTGATAAGAAAATAAAAATAAGATATAAAATTAGAAAAATAATAACAAGACATTCAAACAATAATAAATAAAATAAAATGAATAATAATAAAATCAATAATAAAACAGTCTTTTATGTTTACGCAAACATAAAAAACTGACATAAAAAACAATTAATAAGCAAATGATGCGATTCATATTTTTAAAAGAAGGGTTAAATTACATTAAAAAATGTAAAAATCAGTCAAATGGAACAGAAAAACACTTTCAACATTTCACGGAGGTCAAACTGAGGTCATGACGCTAACACCAATCACTTAAAAACATTCAAAGAGACGACACGGTAGCAGGACATCAGTTGGAAGACATTATGAAAAATCAATTGAACCAGATCTACACTGCTTCTTTAGATGCTTAGATTTATTCATTTTTTAATATTAACCGTCCCAGGGGGGTGGGGGTGGGGATCGAACCCCTAAGAATTCTTTGCATGACAAGGCAACCGCTCCAACTAATTGTCTACTACTATCATGTCTAACAGCAGAAGAGACCAACAACGTTCATGGCCACATTAATAGTAATAGGAAAGCAGAACAGAAGCGACAACAACCAGAGATGAATTATACATCAGACACCAAATGAATTTCATCATCGATTGGGTTTCAACTGATTAGCATAATCCCGACGACCACCAATCAACGAGGACGGACCACTGGGGAATTCCGGACCACTGGGGAATTCCCCGTCGTCATCATCGCCAGTGCTTACCTCCTTGTTCGTCCAACATAACAAGAGTTCGAATGCCAGCATCTTTGCTCTGAGTTACATGAAGAGACACAGCACCAGCAGAACCAGACACTTAGTACATAGTAGACGACCACAGAAAAGAATCTACATCAGGCGCCACTCTATGTCAACAAGTTTGCGGAAAGCGGTGGTGTAGTGGTGGGTTCAGTGCCTTGGAGCTGGAGGGTTCCAGGTTCGAATCCACCTCAAGCTGTTGCGTAGGAACCTTGAGCAAGTCCTTCACCTGCAATTGCTCATGTGCTTCGGCGTGAAACTCCTCCAATGCAGTGTACACGCTGTAGTCGGGAGCGCCTCTGCGTAGTGAGTTTGAAGGGGCGCTATAGAAAATGCAAGAAGTAAAGATTAGAGTCTGACGTCATCCAGACCACCGCATAAAGTCTGTAAATTGTGTTAAATAAACGGAATTTCACTCAAAAGAGACATCTGAAGAAGAAGATTTGTCTTCTGATCATAATTCATCAAAGAAACAAGAGAGAAGCAAACTCTCCTCTGTGGCTGATGTAATCAGACACTTTAGTCATTTATGACAAGAAATGTTTGTGTGGGCTTCGTGATAGCCACTCAGTGTATTGTCTCACCAGCTCTTATCTGAATGAATGATTCATAACTGGGTTTGACCATTCTTTCTATCCACCTATCTCTGTCTGTCTGTGTCTGTGTCTCTGTCGGTCTCTCTCTTTCTCCCTCTCTGTCTGTGTCTGTAATGGTGTTTGCATATCTTCACTGTCGCAGGCCATTTCCATCCACCCAACCAACACTCTTCTCACGATCCAAGCAGATCCCATAGCAACAGAAACACAGAGTAGTCTGGTCATATACGAGAGACAACAACACAGAGAGAGTGACACAACAACAATTGCGACTATGTTTCTACATAGAAAGACATCTGCAACGAAGAAGAGGATGAGAGGAAGACATTAGAAGAGATTAGAGTGAAGAACGAGATACAAACACAAACACACACACAGACAGAGAGACAAAGAGAGAGGCAGACAGCAAGAGATATTAAAGTGGTTGACATTAGTCTGAAAGTGTTGTAAAAATGAGTCGATCGTAAAACATCGTTGCGCTGATCAAATATTTACTCGAAGCGACACATTTGTTCTGCTTAGTGCGACCATTGAAAACGAAGGACCCGCCTCCTGCCTCTCCTGTACTCCACATCCACTTTCTCCTCCTTCTCCTCTTCATTCTCTTCTTCTTTCCCTTCATTCTCCTCCTTCTTCCCTTCATTCTCTTCATTCTTCTCTTCATAGCCGTGAATGACGACGAACAGTGAATCCATCGTCAATTGGATAAAATGTTTTCGCAAAGAAGACGATGAAACTAATCGAGAGAAACACTTTGCTGCCATCGCCATGGTAACAGCAGCAGCAGAAGAGGAGCAACAAGAGAACAGATCATCATCAGAATAACCTACGTATACATATATATATACCTATGCATATATCTATACATATATACATATGTATATATATACATATATACATATGTATATATATACATATATACATATGTATGACATACATGATATAATTTCTATATAAATATAAATATATATTTCAAACTGTTCACAGACAACACATAGGATGATAGAGAGAGAGTGATGATGAGTAGTCATATATTATATATATATACACATATATATTTATATTTATATATATAACAGTTATACATATATATATATACACTGACCTCTTCGCACATGGCGACCATTCGCCTCGTGCTCTCCAAAGACTAAAAAACAAATATGAAAACGTAATCATAATATCAGACATCATATATCAGACACAACGGTTGCATAATAATAATAATAACAGTAGTGAAAGCAACAACAGTCTCTGCATGCAGACCACACTGCAGGCCACACTCTCCTTTTCCTCCTTCTTCCTCTTTCCCATTCTTCCTCCTTGGGATCAGGATGCTTTTAAGACGTTGCTCTCCATCCTTTCACCGCACCAAACGTCTTTCTTGAGATCAACGCTTGCGACAGAAAGATCGATTTAAATATTCATCGACTTAATTCGACTTTCTTCTCTCTTTTACAAATCAGACAAATTGAGAAAATAATCGTAAAAGAAAATCAATTCCACTTTCATCTCATTAATAATTAATTACATAGCGAAACGAAGATTTACACAAAACAAGAGAATAGAGAAAATGACATCGTCGTCCGATCTTAATCCAGATCCAACAACACATCAACGATCGAATGAGTTGGTAAAACATTCAACAGACTTTCATTAGCAATGGATTGTTTGAGAAAGAAGATCCAGCCAATCCTATTTGCATTTATCTATATCTAAACTAATCATAGATTAGATTACAATGATTAGAAATCAATGATTAGATTAAAATGATTAGAAATCAATGATTAGAAATCAATGATTAGATCACAATGATTAGAAATCAATTATTAGATCACAATGATTAGAAATCAATGATTAGATTATAATGATTAGAAATCAATGATTAGATCAAAATGATTAGAAATCAATGATTAGATCAAAATGATTAGAAATCAATGATTAGATCAAAATGATTAGAAATCAATGATTAGATCAAAATGATTAGAAATCAATTAGATCACAATGATTAGAAATCAATGATTAGATCAAAATGATTAGAAATCAATGATTAGATCAAAATGATTAGAAATCAATGATTAGATCAAAATGATTAGAAATCAATGATTAGATCAAAATGATTAGAAATCAATGATTAGATCAAAATGATTAGAAATCAATTATTAGATCACAATGATTAGAAATCAATTATTAGATCACAATGATTAGAAATCAATGATTAGATTATAATGATTAGAAATCAATGATTAGATCAAAATGATTAGAAATCAATGATTAGATCAAAATGATTAGAAATCAATGATTAGATCACAATGATTAGAAATCAATGATTAGATTATAATGATTAGAAATCAATGATTAGATCAAAATGATTAGAAATCAATGATTAGATCAAAATGATTAGAAATCAATGATTAGATCAAAATGATTAGAAATCAATGATTAGATCAAAATGATTAGAAATCAATTATTAGATCACAATGATTAGAAATCAATGATTAGATCAAAATGATTAGAAATCAATGATTAGAAATCAATGATTAGATCACAATGATTAGAAATCAATGATTAGATCAAAATGATTAGAAATCAATTATTAGATCACAATGATTAGAAATCAATGATTAGATCAAAATGATTAGAAATCAATGATTAGAAATCAATGATTAGATCACAATGATTAGAAATCAATGATTAGATTATAATGATTAGAAATCAATTATTAGATCACAATGATTAGAAATCAATGATTAGATTATAATGATTAGAAATCAATGATTAGATTAAAATGATTAGAAATCAATGATTAGATTATAATGATTAGAAATCAATGATTAGATCAAAATGATTAGAAATCAATGATTAGATCAAAATGATTAGAAATCAATGATTAGATCAAAATGATTAGAAATCAATGATTAGATCAAAATGATTAGAAATCAATGATTAGATCAAAATGATTAGAAATCAATTATTAGATCACAATGATTAGAAATCAATGATTAGATTATAATGATTAGAAATCAATGATTAGATTACAATGATTAGAAATCAATGATTAGATTATATAATGATTAGAAATCAATGATTAGATTAAGGATCTTCTCACTTCATCGGTCGTCGCGTTCATCTGGAGTTGAATCCGCTCCAGATCCGCCCGCATCTCATCCTCGCTCATATTCCTCGACATCTTCCTTTCCAATCCTCCGCCTCCACCTCTTCTTCCTTCTTTCCACTTTCTCCTCTCCTTCCAAGGACGTCCTGCGGTCGGATGAGGAAGAGGACGACGACTCTGAGTCAGCGAAGGAGGCCAAGGTCAGAAGGTCACACTTCCAATCCACACCAACGACTCCTCTCCAAATAACACCTACAACACACATCAACATTGCTCAAACAAAACGACAACATTTCTAAATAAACAAAATAAAAACACACACACACTGACACAATATCAGAATCCCTGAATCTGTTGCTCTTAGAAATTCCGCAGAAAATCCAGAAACAGTCGACAACAATTGAAGACGAAACGTCAACTTGCGCTACATAAACGGCAAATATGTCTGGCTCCAGTGCAGATTGTCGATTGCGAAACTGATTGCATCGAGTGTGGACATGTATTCAAATGAGGTCGATTGGACGACGACAGTGTTTCTCGCTCCTTCACAGTAATAATATTCGATGATCCGTTTATTACTCGGATACACAGACAGACAGACAGACAGACAGACAGACAGACAGACAGACAGACAGACAGACAACGCAACTGACGACCGAAACTAACAATCAGTGAGAAGAAGTTGAGACAAATCGCAAAACGCAGAAGTCTCCACCAATCACCATCACTGACAGAAACTTCGTTCGAGTTCTTGACTGCACGCCAACTCACCTCCCTCCCTTCCTCCCTCCTTCTTCGCCTCCCTCCCTCTCCCTCCACTCCCCTCCCGCTGTCCTCGCTATGCACACCTGCAGCATCAGAGCAGCGACTAACAATCATCGAACGAGACAGACAAACAGACAGACAGACAGACAGACAGCTGAATGATGACATAAAACTGTCATCTGTGGTCGTTCTAGATTCTCAGTCTCAACAACAACAAACTGCTTCTATGTAAATTTTTCTAACGTCCCTCTCGTCATCATCATCATCGTCGTCATCATCATCATCATCATCGTCGTCATCATCATCGTCGTCATCGTCCTCATAATAGCAAATAATTCCCCGAACTTCAATTGCCTTTCATGCGGGAAGGATGAGAATGTGGTAGAGGAGACATGAAGCAGCAAGAGGGTAAGCTTAGGTAATGGAGGAAGAACGACAAATCCAAACCGCAACGACAAACGTTTAAGAAGAAGACATGAGGAAGATGAATAGAATGGAGAAGATGGAACTGGATCTCAGCTGAATGGAAACAAACATCTCTGTTGCCATGGAGACTGAATCGTGAGATGCAAGGCAAGGATTGTTATGTTGCAAATGTTGTGACGGTTGATGAATGGAGGAGAAAAGAGACAGAGACAGATTAACGATCAACTGATCTCTCTGACCTCTGTCCCTCCATTTCAATAGATCACATTAACTCCAACCAATCAAATGCCAACCAAGTCTTCCCTCAAAAGTCTCTTCCCCCAACCCCCACTCCCCCAACTTCAACCCCACTCCCCCAACTTCAACCCCACTCCCCCAACTTCAACCTCGTCCGTCTCGCAATGCAATAAAATCCAGACATTTATTTAGCACCTTTCGTTCTAGACCACAATCGAGTGTCAACCATTTCGAAGGAGTTGAACGAAAGCAGAAGAGCGCTCTATTTATATTTATTTCTATTTCTATGTCTATTTATATAATAAGTCGAAGAATAGAATTTAATCAGCTTCTCAACAGCAGCCAATCATTCACTCCCAACATTCTCCTTCTTCTTCTTCCTCTTCGCTTTAGCACTCTTCCCATAATTTATGTGTTCCGGTGGTGGCAGTTTCTCCCCCAGCCCCTACCCCTCTCCTCTAAGACGGCGGCTGCAGTGGCTGAGTTAAGCGCCAACAATTGATGCCTGGCCACATTAATGGTTCTTAGTCAATAGATATATTATACATATATATATATGTATATATATATATAACATATATATGCAATCATCTCCACTTTCACAGTGAAACATTAAGACACTGGACACTAAAGAACAGATTGATCAGTCTTCACTAAAGTCAGTAGTGGCCCCAATAGGCAGCCACCGTATAATAATTACAAAGAGTAACTATAGTTCGTTTTCATAGCCTCAGTGTACGAGTGTCGGTGGATACAGTCCCATCCCTCAATGTATCTAAGTTGGATAAAAAAAATTAAAAGAAATATGACCAGCCGAGAAGGAGGAGGAGGAGAAGGAGGAAGAGAAGGAGAAGGAGGAATTGAACCTTCGACCTCTCACTTGACAGTCCAGCACATCGCTAACCACTACACAATTGAGCAGTGCTAAGAATGAAGATGAAAAGACAAACGCTGGTCAGATGAAGGAAAGACAGCAAATCATTTCATCCATTTATTATTATTTGTGATATTCAGAGAACGTCTGAAGTCATCGATGTCTCTTCCGTCTTCAATGAAGACAAATTATTCTGAATGGACCTCAACCAAGAGAGAGAAGGAAAAGGAGAGAGGGTGGAAAGAGGGTGGAAAGAGGGCGGGAGGCACGGAAGAAAATGAAACGAAATGATGACATATTCAGAAATCTCATTCCTTTGCCAACCGAATTACTCAGATTTATCTCCAAGTCTCGATCGCTCGAAAAGCGAATTTCTTCCGATTTAAAGTAAGAACATTTGATTTATCAACAGTTCATCATTTGATTCATCATTTGATTCATCATTTGATTCATCATTTGATTCATCATTTGATTCATCATTTGATTCATCGTCAACTGTTCATTGCAATATTTCTCACATTGACTGCGGTGATTTATAATTAATCAAATCAAATCAAAGCTACAATAACCTACCTCATCCACATCTCTCTGTCTGTACATCCCCTTGTCTGTCTGTCTCTGTCTGTTTGTCTCTGTCTGTCTGTCTGTCTGTCTGTCTCTCTCTCTCTCTCTTCAGTCATTTCCAACCATCTTCCAAGAATCTCCATTAAGCCCACCCACACAATTTCACTCACTCCACTGTTCAACTCACATTTAAAAGCAACAATCAATCATGAAAAATTTTCAATCATTCAGAATTCTTCATAAATCAATGTAGACTGCCAACTCAAAATGTGTTTGTTTTACTATGAAAACTGATTGCAGCTTTACCCTCAATTAAACAGACATCTGTGCTGAGTGAAGGCAGAAAAACAAAACATCAGAAATGGACTTCTAGTCCCATTTAAATCCTTTGCTGGAGTATAACATAAGCCTCCACATAAACTCGCAGAGCACCATCCAAACTAGACCAACATTGTTATGATATTTCCATCAAATATTCCGGTGTCACGAAATAGAGTATCCCCCGTATTAATTGTATCCCCCCAAATTACAAAAAGTCGAAAAAACCGCTTCCGCATGTATATTTTTGGGCAAATCAATTTTCATCTGCTTTATGTTGAACAATGACACTAACAAGTATGTTTATTTTTACTATATAAATTCTTTTGCCCTGTTTTTAGAGCACTTAAAACTTTTAAAACACTTAAAAACACTCAGAGTTACTAAATAAATTCGAGTTGCCTTTATCTGAGCATTGCTTAGGACACTTAAAACAATTAGAATCACTTTAAATTTTGATTACAGCATAAATTATTTTATTATGCTCATTTTTCAAAAAAGGGGATAGAATGGTTTATCCCCCCGGATAGTATAGACTGGTTAATTCCATCCGGGGGGATAGATTAATTCATCCCCCCGGATGGCTTTCAGGGGGGATACTCCGTTTCGTGTCACCGGCATTTACTAAGAAAAGTGTCAGACATAACCAATTGCACTGCCACAGCACACAGCAGCATGCTTATGCTTCTGTTGCTTCAGGGCACTACTGTTTCTGCCCATCGTCATACTTTTAGGTGTTCTCCACACTGGGAGCGCCTCTGAGTAGGCTGTACTTATAAAGGTGCTCTATAAATCCGTAAATAGAAAAGAATTCATCACCAGATCGAACAACAAACAATCAATAGAAACGAAAGGATAGAAAATCCAGCAGTGTATGCTGGACTCTTCGATGGGACCCGGTCGCAAGAGCCGCACATCCAACCATGTTCAGTTGGCCCTCAAAAGCTGGGCTTCGCAAGTGGGACATTATTCGATCGATTCATATCAATGAACTCAACATATGGCAGTCGGTCGTCAGCCGTCTTAATGGGGGCGTGTCAATTTTAGTGTGACTCATTTCGAATCAATCAAGTAAATTTAATCAAATTATAGTTTAACATCACTTCTGCTAAAAGTCAACAGAATTCAAAAACCAAAACTACAAACTTACAAATTTCGAAAGAAGAAAATCGCTCAATGTTTACCTTTAATCAGAGATTTGAAGTTACGCCGATGCTTCTATAAAACCGGAAGCCATTGATTTGTAAAAAGCAAAACCAAACATAGATCTATCATTGAACGCCAGCACTTTTATTGACCCTCTATTCGCGAGGATTTTATTTTATTGTATTGTATTGTATATAAGCATTTATGCAGTCATAATCTATGTAATAGCTTTTTATCGACAAGTAGAAACTTCAATTTGAATGCCTCTAACAAGTGCGATATCACCATGCTGTGTTTTATGTGTAACATGCAACTTATTCTGCAAGTAATTTGAATCAATCAATCGATTTTGTGCCAAAAATAGCCTGCGAGTGCGCAAATCATACATTGTCACACAGTCTCACACACACTAAAGTCTTATTGGATGCTTACAGATTGAAGTCAGCTGATATTTATATAAGATCAAATCTTATATGCACATTTGATAATATTTGTCCCTGAATTACGAACAACGGACTAATGTTTAGTATTCCATCTGTACTTCGAGAGTGCAAGGTTTATTTTGTTGGCACCAGTTCCTCTATGTAAAAGGCGGAAATTCTACCGGTTTTCGTTCGACAATCACAATTTCGATCAGTATTCAGTACTCCGCGGAGCGACCAACCCTCGTATCCCAGAAGTCTTAGCGTCGTCGTCTTGTTTATGTTGTGGCGTCGTTCTTTTAAACGGCGAATAAATAAATATAAATAAATTCGTCGATTTTTATTGTTCAGATGGCAGCGATTTTAAATTCAGATAAATAACTTTAAAGTGTTTGTGATGCCAGTTTATTGGAACAACCCTAAGCATTTTTACTACTGATCTACGGTCAAAACCTTCTTGCGATCGACAAGGCCGTACGTACTGGGTCAGTTATATCGCAGTAAATTGTGTAGGGATGGCTCAAAAGGGCGATTCGAACGCATTCCCAGCAAACGATCGGACCTCGTCAACAACTACGGGAGCTACAAGTGAAGCAGTCGACAGAGGGGACTTCTTGACCGTACAGCAGAGAGCGGACGGCACGGATGACCTTTGCATGCCTACATTTCGTCTGGATCCAGAAAGACCTTTTGGTATTATAATTAATTATGCCGACTCATTGCTATGACACACGTAGACTCGTTCATTTAACAATGGCTACCTCTCAATCTTAGCAGACTAATCGTCATACGAGTTTGACCTCATTACCGCTTGTTATTGCTGATCGGGTTTCGCCTTTCTTGTGCATTTGACACAGATGAAACGAAGTTACTCATTTAAAGATTTAAAGCACGATCGTAACGTTGTGCAATCTTGTATTTATATAGCACCTTTTGTTTCCTTAAAAGTTGCTGTCTTGAAATTGACTAGCTGAATCAATCAAATCAAATTTTCTTTTATTGCATTCAAATTAATATTTAAAAAAATGGAAAAAGGGAAGCCCAGAAGGAATTGTAAGAATCCATGGAATACAGCCACTCTCATAGGAATTAGAAAACATCCATCACCAGCCATAAGGAATTTTGATGTCATCGCATTTTCATCTATCAAGACTGAAAGACCTTTCTGATACATTTTCGACTGTTACTGACAACATGTACCGATGGTTGACCTCTGTCTGTTTTCCAGGTCATCCGCTGACCATCTGTCTCCAGCTGCGATACCGAGGGGCAAGCACAGACACATCAACGCACAGACTGACGCCCGAAGAACGCGGTTTCTTCACGAACAGCATTATCCACACTCTCGGTCGTCTCATCTCAAAGAAATCAGCGCCTCTCAGTCGCGAGCGAAAGCAGTTCACGCACTACACGGATCTACTGCTGCAGCTGAAGGAGGACCGAGCGAGTCTGCTGTACTCGCAGCAGGGCGCTCGCATCCCAATCACCGTCTACTGTCGAACGATGGAGGAATTGGACGAGATCTGGACGAGATATCAGTCGGGAAAACTGGAGGAAGAACTTCAGATCTACTTTGATGAACTGCTCCATCTTCCGCTGGGACCGGTCGCAGTTGAGGTGAAGATCTACAACTACGAAGAGTGCAAACGGAAATTCAGATTTGCAGGTCAGACTTTTGAGGATGAGGAGAGGCGCTTAAATACTAAACGTGTTAATGTTGACGATGACAATCTGATCATTTCTGGTCCTTGAAGGAAAAGCTGAGTGTCATGGTTGGCCAAAGCAGACAGGAACCTTAGAGCCACCGTAAAAACAGACCATGGCCTTCTAGATATTGACGTTGATATAGATGTTTATTTCGGAGATATTGTTAAATCTAGAAGGTCATGAACAGCCCACCCATGGAGCAGATGGTAATCCAAGTGATGATGATGATGATGATGATGATGATGATGATGATGATGATGATGATGATGATGATGATGATGATGATGATGATGATGATGATGATGATGATGATGATGATGATGGTCTGTGTAAGTTAGAATTCAATGGTAGACGAGTGTGTTGCGTGAAGGATGGTTGCATTGAATGCTTAGCCATTGAACGAAGAGATCTCTTTTATCAAGCCAAACCATGACGATTCTTTTGATAGAAGCGCTCATCCATACACACAGCCACACTCTGGTCCTGTTTGATAAATTGTGATCCTTCTTTTTATTCTCAATGTGATCATTCATGGTGGTTTATTTACGCAGCCGTAGAATGAAACGTGTCATAATTATTAATGTTGATCCTTTTCTTGTTGATCGTTGTTTCTTTGTAGGTTTTCGTTTGCTCTATCTTCAATATCCTCAGCTGACCACAAAGAGACGGTGACTGTCACCTCAACGATTGCAGCCAACCTCCATCTACACAGACCACAGACTTGAAGGCAACTAGAGAGTCCGACCTAAGATGGCCACAAATGACGATGCGTACTGCAAGAACTTCTACTGCATCTACATCTATGGAGAATGGGTGGAGAATATCGGGAGAGATGTGTTGCAGAGACATCCAAAAGATATAAACAATGATCTAGTCTTTGCCAAAGCTGAACAGATCTCGACTCCTTTGCGTACATCAGTAACAACTGGTAACACTTTAACGAACATCAAGTGATGTAAAATAGTCAAACATTTGTTAAACCTAATCTTCTTGAAATAATTTTTAAAAATTCAATGTCATTTTTTTTGTTCCTAAAAGGCAATTCTGCTCTTCAGCATTTCATGAATCTTCTCACTTTTCACGTTTAAGTTTCACAGAACTTTGTTTTGTTCGTTTTAATCGTCTGTCAATTTATTAAAATTTTTAATTCGAACAAATTATGATCAATGCCAGGTCAAAGCCAGGATTGTAAATGTGCACAGTCAGTTTGTGTAGAAATTCTGACTTTTGGAGAGAGAGTAGTAGAGTACTATTATAAGTTAGTAACTTAGTAACAAAATCAGGTTGGTTGGTTTTGACTTGATAACAAAGATAATAATTATAACAGTTGAAATGCAGTTAAGAAGAAGTTTAAATGGTTACAGATCCCTGCAGCTGATCCACCCTTCAACCACCCACCCACACAGACCCTCACAAGGGGGTAGGGTGTGGTCACAGAGACACGTGACACAACAAATCAATCCACCAAGTGACATTCAAAAATGTCTTCGTTGGATGTTTCTCTTCGTTTATTCTTTGGTGATGAACTGTTCAAGAAGTTCTGCGAGTTTCTTCGGTTCATCCATGTAGATGGAATGTCCGCATGGAATGATGTCAACGCTCGAACAGTTCTTCAGTCGAGTTCTCAAGACGTCGACACCAGAAACATGAACGACCTGGAAAGAAAAACGACAACCAGAGAATCGGCTTCAGATACGTAAACAGTAAACACTCTACGCATGGTGACCTGGATGTCCCTATGACTCGATCTTTCACAGTGCTGCACAGAAGCTTTGCTATGGTCGGTCCATCTTTCTGGAATAAGTTACCTATTAGTCTCCGTAATGAACTTCTTTGTCTTTCTTTTCCACAAGCGTTTGAAAACCATTCTCTTTGATTGTGGCTTGGTGTCAGGTCGGGAGCGCCTCTGAGGAGTTCTCTTGAAGGTGCGCTATATAAATGTACGATTACAATTACTATTACTAAACAGTACATGATTGAAATTACGTAAATTAGTATGGCGTTTAAGAAGGAGACGAGCTTTTGAATAAGCGACCTTAAGAACTTTTGGGCTGAGTCGCTAGGAGGACTAGAAATCTCAATTTAACGAATTTCTGCCCTGAATTACTTCTGAACTCTGGAAGGAGGGGGCAATTGATACAAAATAGTTTTATTGTACACTGTATTGTATTGTACATTGTACCCTATCATACTGGCCCCAGATGACTTGAGTTGGAGCTTGGATTCTGCTCAAGCGGGGAGTCAGTAGCTTATCCTCTCGCCCTTTCCAGATATCTTCGAGCATGGAGTCACCCACTGGAAACAGATCAAAACGTTTCATAAAGATTAGATGTTGATTGACTTAAATGTCATCCACCTTAAAATTAATTACCTGGTATAGTCTAATCTGTAGACTTTAGATCACATAGTATAGTCTAATCTGTAGACTTTAGATCACATAGTATAGTCTAATCTGTAGACTTTAGATCACATAGTATAGTCTAATCTGTAGACTTTAGATCACATAGTATAGTCTAATCTGTAGACTTTAGATCACATAGTATTGTCTAATCTGTAGACTTTAGATCACATAGTATAGTCTAATCTGTAGACTTTAGATCACATAGTATAGTCTAATCTGTAGACTTTAGATCACATAGTATAGTCTAATCTGTAGACTTTAGATCACATAGTATAGTCTAATCTGTAGACTTTAGATCACATAGTATTGTCTAATCTGTAGACTTTAGATCACATAGTATAGTCTAATCTGTAGACTTTAGATCACATAGTATTGTCTAATCTGTAGACTTTAGATCACATAGTATAGTCTAATCTGTAGACTTTAGATCACATAGTATTGTCTAATCTGTAGACTTTAGATCACATAGTATAGTCTAATCTGTAGACTTTAGATCACATAGTATAGTCTAATCTGTAGACTTTAGATCACATAGTATAGTCTAATCTGTAGACTTTAGATCACATAGTATAGTCTAATCTGTAGACTTTAGATCACATAGTATAGTCTAATCTGTAGACTTTAGATCACATAGTATTGTCTAATCTGTAGACTTTAGATCACATAGTATAGTCTAATCTGTAGACTTTAGATCACATAGTATAGTCTAATCTGTAGACTTTAGATCACATAGTATAGTCTAATCTGTAGACTTTAGATCACATAGTATTGTCTAATCTGTAGACTTTAGATCACATATTATTGTCTAATCTGTAGACTTTAGATCACATAGTATAGTCTAATCTGTAGACTTTAGATCACATAGTATTGTCTAATCTGTAGACTTTTATAGCACTGTTATTAATCTTTGTATGTCTGTGGCTAATTACAATCTGAGATATAAAAAAAGCTGTCGCATCAGATCTGAATAGATGCGAATTCATACAGATTGAAAACATTTCCCAAGAGCTGCAATTGTTAGAACAAATAGCAAAGAAATAAAACATAGCAAAAGAATTGTTTGTAACGTACACTTTCTGGCATTTGCAAGGTTGTCTTTCTTTATCTCAAAGATTCCTTTGGCAATCTGTTCAAAAGTAAGATTCACAAAATTAAGCCTGGCATCAAGTTACATAATACAAATAATGTCCAATATGGGCTACCATACCTTCCTACACTTTGCCAGGCTCTCTACATTTCCCCATTCAGGTTCACAGTCACGCACAGTACAGTTAGGCTCAATGCTCATTCTTATTGGGATCGGTACATTCTACTGGACACTACTCCATTAAACGTCCAGTAGACAAAAGAACTGGGTATGGCTGAAGAAGGTGTAGTAAATGAATACGCTATGTCCTTATAGGTCAATTGTTGCAGAGTAGAACAAAAAAGGTCGTGTAGGTTCTGATAGGGAGAGCTTTCGAAATGTAGACCTCCCTCTTTTAGTTATCTGGTATGTCATCCAGGCCAGGACTAGAGTAAGGGCACAGTATTTACTGTGGTAAGGGTTCGTAAAAACCAACGACCTTATTATATACTAGCTGTACCCGGCCACGCGTTGCTGTGGCTGAAAAGACTATCCAACCCTCCCTCCCTACCCCTCCACCGCCTTCCTCCCTACGTTCCTATATATGTACCTCCCTACCTCCATCCCCCTCCCGCTCCGCCTCCCCTCTCCCTCCATCCCCTCCTTTGCCTCCCTGCATCCCTCTCTCCCGTTTACTCCCCTCCCTCTCCTCCGTCCCCCCCTTCCTAAAAATATGCGCTATAGAAACACGCACGGAATAGCGTGATAAAACGCGATCGAAAAATGGACGGACGGATGCGTGAAAGTTGAAATCGAAATGGGTCGAATCCCGGACGGATGCGTGAAAGTTTAAATCGAAATGGGTCGAATCCATCGACGTATATCAGATCGAATATAAAGTTGTGTTTTTTTGGTCGAAAAGATTGCGCTTTTCCCGAAAAAGCATTATACAAACCCGCTCGTAGCCGAATGGAACGTTTTGGTAAAATTTTCAAAACAATCGGTGAAGAAGTTTCCGAGATCCTTGATTAGACACAAACTTTTCACATTTTTATTTATATAGATCACTTGACAGAGCTTTCTATGTTCAGTGAGGTTGAAGCAGCAGAGAAAGAGCAGAAGGTATATATAGCCTACAGGAGAATTTCTGAGAGAAGGCTTGAGAGAAGTTGTGGACTGCGGAACAATGTAAATATGCCACTTCATATTCGTGAACCTTCTCTCAAGTCCCAGGATGCTTCGATCGGCAGAAACCACGCGATACCACCGGTCTGGTAAAAACGGATCGACTCCTGGGACAGCGCAGCTCTTACGGTGCTAGTTTAATTTCTTCTTGGTTTGGTATAACTGCATGAGTGTTATATTGTTTTGGCGCTTTTATTTTTGATTCTATTATTTTTTATCTGATGACTAGATGTGTAACCCGGCGTTGCCCGGGAAATTTATGGTTTTAAACACTACTCCACTGTGGTACCCAACGTTGACCGCTAAATTTAGGGTTTTCGCTAATCCTCTACCCCACCCCGCTTCCTCAAAAAGCCAAACGTAACCCTCCCCTGCGGGACGCTACGGAAATTATTACTGGGCTTGTATGACGTCATTCGGGCTGTAGACTCCTTTACTAAAGCTCGATACTGCTTACCAAAGCGTTAGCGATTAAATCTGTCTTAAAACGCTTCTGTCTTAAAACGCTAATAACTCGAGTTCTAAAGTGAAATTTAGGGTTTTAAACACTACTCCACTCTGGTGTCCATCGTTGACTGCTAAATTTCGGGTTTTCGCCAACCCTCCACCCCACCTCCCTTCCCCAAAAAGCCAAACTTGACCCACCCCTACGGGGCGCTACGAAAATTATTACTGTGCGGGTATGACGTCATGCGGTGTAGACTCTTGACTTACGCGCTAGTGTGGTCAATTACTGATGAAATCCGTCTTAAAATGCTAATAACTTTTGTTTTGAACTGAATTAAAACCTGAAAATAGTTGCGATGACCTTATAATTTGGGTAAGAATCGATTTCAAGAATTTGTTTAAACCGACGCTGTTTCATTTCCGAGCCTATTCTGCAGGGGAGAGTCAATTCTGTCAAAAGCGTACAAACAAACAAACATATGGAATTTCTGCCTTATAATATAGATTATGATCTTATATGTTCGTTCGACCTGTTTGTTTACTTTGATTTCCTTTTTCGTCAGAAGCGCCAATGACTTTGTTATGGTTTCTGGCGAACGAAATATCATTCCAGAGTCCACACCAGCCATCTCCATTTTCACGACTTCACCAGTCTCAGCACTCCGTACTGGAAAAGTAATTCAATGATTGCAGTGATTATCAAAATGTATTTATTTATTTAAGAAATAATATCACAGTATAAATAACAAACAGTAGCCTACGTCGATTAGATTCGCTGCCTGTTGACTAGTTTTTGCTGGTCACGTGATCAGGACAGTGCAAAACGCCTAAATTTTCCATACCGGTTGAAAGAAAATGGCCCACGGTGAGCCTCACTTTCAAAATCATCCACTCAGAAGCGCTCGCAGTCCAGTGAAACAAAAAAAGTTTTGAGGAGCCTGTAAAACGCTACAGACGGGTCAACCCTATAGGTAACACCTAGGCGCATCTCCAGCGGGAGACTATTCCAGACAGATGGACCTACAGTGTATATAGATATTCGTTTAATTCGTGAAAAACGTCCAGGTTGACACACCGCAGCCTGGTTACATGGTGACATTAAGAGAGACAAACATGATAAAATGAAATTAAAACGTCTTTCTAAATAGATCATTGTTAATGAGATTGAATGATTTATTGGTAACAACTGATTACAATAATTAATAAGAATAATTAAACTTTAGTTACTAGCTGGGCAGATGAGGGTGAGTTTTTCCACGTTTTCTGGATAGATGGCCGCAAAGCATCCGACGATCGTTCCTCCCAATGCAGCGCCGACCAAATGCAACGCTTCTCCGTCGAATCCAAGCAGATGAATGAACTGCAAAAACGCACCCAATCTACTCCAGCAAACGACAACGACGTGTGTTTTACACACAAGAAGATCCTCCTCTTCCTCTTCCTCCTCATTTCAAAAGGCGCTATTTATAAACGCTTCTGTGTTTCTGCTCAACATATGATCGAGAACCATGCAGTCCTCTGTTACAAAGCATAGTATAATTAGGCCTATTATAAATTTAATGAGAGCAATTGACAGTCGGTAGGAAGATCAGGCGGATGTCAGGACAGGGAGAGGACTTGATTCATGTCGGCGCATGCGCAGAGGCTAAGAAAATGAATTCTTTAATGATATTATATACAGTTTAGTGTTGAGTCCCAACGGTTGTTTCTTTGGGTTGACAATGTCCTTCAACTAAGAAAAAGTGGCCCGAGAGTCAAAAAAGATTGTGAACCACTGGCTTCTATAGATAGATTATGAGATCTAGGTTGCCTATAGCAACGACCTGTTTGAGTCGTTCGACTTGAGCCAGAATGTTGAGATCAGTTTCTGGGTTGCATGACGTCATACCGCCTCCTGGCATTTCCACAGCGATCATGTAATGGTCTTTCATATGCTACAACAATTATTATATACAGACACTAGAGTGACCAGACACTAGAGTGACCAGACACTAGAGTGACCAGACACCAGTGGCGGCGCCAGGATTTCAGTTTCGGGAGGGGCTGAAGCCTCGCGGCGAAAATTTCACATTTTCATCCGTCAAAATTTCTGACGACCTTTTTTTAAGTCATCGACCGAAATCTCATGAAAATTTTCCATTTTCGCCGCCAAAATTTCTGACGACCTTTTTTTAGTCATCGACCGAAAATCGTGGATTTTTCAATGTAAAAAATTCGGATGGCCCTTTTTTGGGGGGGGGGCTGAGCCTCTTGTAGGGGGCTTAGCCCCCCCAGCCCCTTTAGCGCCGCCACTGCCAGACACTAGTGTGACCAGACACTAGAGTGACCAGACACTAGACAAGAATCAATTGAACACACACACACACACACACACACCACACACACATGACCATCTTCTTAACTAATCACATAATATTATGTGAACCACAACGTATAAAATGCTTAAAATTGGATCTAGTATCGAAAACTTTTATAACACCATCATACAAATGCAAAAGCATCGTTATATGGTGAGAGAGACTTTTCCAAGTGATATTGATAAAGAAGACAAGAGATGTCGATGAGAAACAGAGAAAGTGAAGTTGATAATTGTCGGGAGGGGTTGAGGGTTCAAACCCATACTCCCGTGATCCCCATAGCAAAAACTCTTAAATAAGGTCATCATTGCGCACACAGCTCAACATAAATCAACGTCTATAATCCCCACCACCCACCCCCACCACCCCCGTCAGTAACTGTTTCAACAATTCTCATTTACTGAAGCAAGTGATGTCGATGAGTAAGTAAGTGAGAAAGATTGCATGAACGAACCTTTGCGACAGGGACCCAGTTATCGATGGACCCAGCGAGGCCTGGAACCAGTATAATGATCGGCTGCTGACCTCCTCCTCCTTCTCCTCCGTCCTTCCTCTCTCTCTTCCTCCTCCTCCCTCTCTCTGCGAATGAAAAGACGAATCCATCCGATCCTCTGATCGTCTTCGTTGCAAATCCACTCGAACGCCTTCCAAAGCTGCACCACAACAATTTCACACTTTGCATCAAATTTCGTGTCTACAATAATTCTGGATTAAATTGCAATGTGCAGCATAGGTTGATTGGACTGTGCTTATAATTTAGTCTTTCTAGGCTGATGTTAGACGATTTGAATGTTAGGCTATGTGACAGTATATTATAAGGTTGCATGATTTAGGTTAAATGCATAATTGAACACACACACATACACACACACACACACACACACCCACACACACAAACACACACATGTGCACACACACACACACACACACACGTACATGATGACCAACATGAGAACTTCAATGGAAGTTGGAATTCTGCAGAAAGACTCGGTCAATTAATGTCCCTACATGGAAACCAAAGCTCGAGGGTACGCGTACCCTAAAATAGAATACGTTAAAATACGTACGTAGGCCTACCTTTCAAAAAATAGAATACGCGTATGATACGTACATGTACCATACACGAAAAATTTATTTATGCATGGTTTACTCAGCGACCCATAGCCAACGTGTAATCTGACGTCAACTGTAGGCCTATGCGTCATTGAAACCGGTACTTCCGGTAGCGCAGCAGTAAATTTAATTCGATAAATTCTTTGGTTATAATTAGGCTAATAATTTAATGCAAATTGTACTGTCTTTGTGATGAGAGCTAAGTACACGTCGCTGGTTTGCAAATTGGCGTAGCCTAACTCGAAAGTTGCAGTAGGCTATACCTATGTAGACTACGCATCAGTCAGCGATTCAGCGATGCCCAGAGAACCTGGGAAGGAATGGACGCACGCGAAAGTTTTGAAAAATGCGAAAAACAATTATTTGATTGAATGCAATTTTTTCGACAAGCAGTTCTGGGTTGGATGAGGCAATCGCACAAGAACACATCTTTGAAGTGCTGCAGCAGAACTGAGACGACTGACTGACATTAGTGCATTAAGTGCAATGTATGCTGGATAAACATAGACCTACAATATACATGTAGCATTGCAGCAATTTACTACGCCGTATACTGGGTGGTGAGTGTTTGCTTAAATTAAATTGAACATTCTTATAATGAGCAATGACGTGGTTAACGTATTTTATTTATTGTTTACGTACCCTAAAATAGGGTACGTTAAAATACGTACGTACCTTTCAAAAAATAGAATACGTACGGTACGTACCCTCGAGCTTTGATGGAAACTGTGTCAACTGTGGCTAGAATCTGTACTCTACATATTCCAGGCCAATCCAGCGCTCTCTATCAATGACTATCAGTATCACACCCCACAAGAAAGACATCTTGGGTCTGCAGAAAAACGGGGAGAACTTTGGACATGACAGTGAAAGCATTTTAGGCATTAATTATAAATATGTCATGTATTTAGAGAGGAAGAGTTTACTTTTCGCTGAAAATAAACAATTGACTACTCTCCTCCTCCTCCTCCTCCTCCTCCTCCTCCTCCTCCTCCTCCTCCGCCCCTCAGCCTCGAGATCTCTTTTCCTCTTTTCCGTTCGATTGCCGTGTTTCTTTGGCAGACGAGTCTCACCATTGATGTAGCGCCACATATATCAGCAATTATAGCAATTAGTCATACACAATTATTATGCTCATCATCATAATGATTATAGACTGATCACCTGATGATTGCTGCAACGAGAACCTTTGGTCTGAATTGGTAGAGAAACCAGGTTGTGCTGACGGCTGTTCCAAGGAGAGCTGCGGAAAATGCGGCCGTCAGACGAATCCAGGAGGAAGTGGAAGAGGAGGGATGATGGAAGACGCTCTTCCACCAACCATCTCCACCCCCTCCTCCACCGTCGTCGCTTGAACCCTGAAACGGAAGAAGAAACCATCTTCCCAAGTCCTTCAGCTTAGACGACGTCTCCACCGCCATCTTGTTGTGACGGATGCAGAAGAAAAAAATAGAGACAGTCAGGTCACAACGGTTGATCACTGATCAGATATATCTGGGTGGTCAAAATCTGCCTCTGTTTCTCTGTCTCTGTCTCTTCTCTCCTGATTTATCTATCAGGAGATGAAAGTCTAAGTTTCGCTGATGAAACAGACAAACAAACAAGACTCAATGAAACCTTTAAACTCATCCACAATCAACGATCATCACCACGTCGTGACCACGAGACACAAATAGACGATCATCGAGTTAAGCTTATTGTTTATTACCAAGGATTGAGAATAATTCTTAATAATTATTACGCAGAGAATCTCATGGGCGGAGTTTGGTTTCCGTTCTTGGAGGGGCTAAAGCCTTCTTGGGGGGGGGGGCTAAGCTCGGGAAAAGATAACATTTACACGGTAAAAAATTGAATCTGTGTCTTCTTGGGGCTTAGCGCTCCCCCCTAACCCCTGATAAACTCAGCCCATGGAGAATCTTGAACGCTCTGCCGGGTTATTCGGTAGGTGGCAGCAGATGGACCATACCGTAAACGTTTTGGTCTCGACCTACACGACTATTTTGACACAAGTTTTAAATTTAGTCTTCTACTTTTACCTTATAGCAAAATTAGTTTTCGTTGCATTTCATTTAACAGTAACGACATTAATTTTAATGCTATGAAATCATTGTCATTACTGAGCATAATGAGGGACGGTAGATTTTAAACCGTTTTGCAACAATTTTCAATATTAAAAAACGGTGTAATTTGAATTTTAAAACGACGAGTATTTTGTAGTCGAACTATAGAAACGAAAAATTCTGCAATCCTATTAAACAAAATCGTAACAATAATAAGTGAAATCTTTACCCAAAATCAATGCGCTAAATAAATATCAGCCAACTGATCCAAGGACCACCTCACCTTGAGAAATTTCACTCGGTACAGCAGCTGGAAACACTTCCTGGAGAATCGAACAAATATTTGCGAATATTAACGAAAATCTCAAACGAAATTAAATCAAATCGACGATGTTGGGATGGAGTCGACTGTCTCGAGCGGACGGCGAAGAATCGGACGTGAATTTGTTGTCGGCCGATGAGCTATCGTCACCGTCGAACGACCCAGAGACGGCCGACCACCCCCTTGCGGCGGACTCCTTGGTGGTCGCCCTGCCTTCGGACCCAGCTCCTCCGCCGCCCGTAGCGGGGGCCCCGTCGCCCGGGACTCGCGACAGCAGTAGGTACCGCCACCGAGGAAGCAGACGCCACCGACACCACGGGAGTCGACAGAGACTGTGTCGATTCAAGAGGAAGGAGAGCAACTTTCTGACGGCCATTTCCTGCATGTTCGTCGTCGTTCTCGTGTGTACGTCTCTGGCCGAACCGCATTGGTTCTACTTCTCCGGCGGAAAATGCGCCGACTTCAGAGGTCAACCGATCAACTATCTCGGCGTGAAGCTCTTCTTCTACCCAGGATCCTTCAAAATGCTGCACAATTCTCCATCGACCAACGTCTATCAGTACGGAAGCGCAAGTGACGAAGGTCAGAGAAATTTTGCATTCAGTTTAACCAATGTTGTTATATCTTCGTCCAGTTTACAGTTTGCTACGATTCATCATGTATTATTCATTTAACTTTGTTACAGTTTAAGTCATGCATCTCAATTAAATGTCTGATGTAATATTTTGTGAGTTTTCATAATGTTGTCTGATGCGAAATTCTATATATTATTCGTAATCTTATTTTCTCTTAATATAAATATTCTGTTTTGACTGAAATTATATTTGCATTTTTTTCCGGTCCTATGGCAACTAAATTTAGTATGATGCAAAATTCCACAATATTCCTGATATAAATGTTAAATTATAATTTAATACATGATTTGTGTTGATGTGTTTAGTGTTGGTCAACTGTGTCACTCCTCCGTTGGTCTTCGTCATGCGATCGATTATCGCGCTTTGCTTTCTGACGATTCTCTTCAGTCTCGTTGCGTTTATTCTCCACCTCGTCGGACCAACGCATCGCGTCTTCCGCTCCCTTCGCGGAAACGGAATCTTTTCCATAATATCAGGTCATCCACGTTTTACTCCATCACAATGAATAGCAACATTCATTGTTCTTCTTTATATCAATTTCAGATGCAATGTTCTTGCAGAGAGTTACTCCTAAGATGGGGAGGGAGGAGTAGTGCTGGGGTCAAAGAGAGAAGGATTGGGGCAAATGTTGGGTCATGCAGTTGTATCTTTTGCTATGGAATTCAATACTTATATTTATATAGCACCATTCAACAGCTGCAGACTAAGAATAAGAGTCTGTGCTACACTGCATCATCTTGAATGTCGTTAAGAAAACTATTGACCATCAATTAGCAGAACAATGTGCAGAAAAATAGAGCAGTCTTTGTTGGTGGGAGCACACGCACTCATTCGACCGGACAAGTCATTCATTCAAGAATTTTTAAAACACTTATTCAAGGTTGCTACTCAGAAGTGCTCTAGACTAGTGCACGGCAAAAACCCCAAAGTTTTGAGTTGAATAACGTGAATAAAAGTCATGTGTAAACAAAGGCTGGACTCAAATATCACTGACATGAGTTTGGAAAATCCAACCGATATGTATTCACTCGCAGATTTTGCAACTATCGCAGTTTTTTCATGTCATCATGTTTTTGATATGTATTCACTCTGAGATTTTACAATTCAACTATCACAGTTTTTTCATCTGCTGCTGTCTCTTAATCGTGTTTTTTCATCTCATCGTGTTTTTCTGTTTCATCTCATCGTGTTTTTCTGTTTCATCTGCTGCTATCTCTTAATCGTGTTTTCTGTTTTAGTGACGATTTGCATCATCATCAACGGTCTGAGTTACCTCGTCGTTGAACAGCTGACCAACTATTTCCAACTGAATCTCTTCCACGAAGGCAGTTGGGTTGACGTCCAATTCAGTCTCGGCTTCTACATGATCACAGCCGCTGGCGCCGTCTCCATCATCGGCGTTGCGTGCAACCTCCTTCGTCGTCCGACCAACCACGACCGCATCATCCGAGGAGTAGAGCCAAGAGATGCTCTCCCTCCTCATCATCATCACAGACCAACCTATGACTTCATCTCTGCTGCTGAAGCCCTTCATCCAGCCAGCGCCTGTTCACAGCTTGCTCCTCCGCCGTACGCTCCGTAGAAAGAACGCTTCTGCCAAAAATGATCAAATCTGTCGCACGAATAAAACGGTTAAATTTAAGTTGCTGCACTTTTCTCGACTGCTGCTGATGCGTTGACGAGTCGTTGATTGATAGACGATGACGAAGATTGTGATTGGTTGAGACAGGGGTCGTCCTCTGCTCTGCGTAGGTCAGAAAGGCAGATCTTGTGAAGAGGAAGGGAGGTAGGCGAGCACACAGGGGAGTTCTTGTTGTGATTACACAGCTGATTTAAAAACATAGTCTACTTCAAACCGTTGCTATGAAGCAAATTTTGTTTTCTTAATAGTGTGTAGCAGGGAACTGCCAACGTCCATATGAACCTGTTACGACATTTCAGAGCAGAATCCGAGAGAGAGATGGGGCACAAGTCATGGTCAACCATGGGCATGATTTGAATGATACCCACCATTCAGACCCCTGATAAGAAATCTTAAGATGGGGTTGGAATTATAATATGAAAAGGTTCTTATAAATTGTGTGTATGTATGTATGTATGTGTGTGTATGCATTGCATGTGTGTATGTATGCATGAAACTATCTACAGATAGAAACTATTCATAGAAATGTCAGTCGAACAATATAATCATTTAATGTAAACTCTCGATAGTTCTGTGGATCTGCACTTCATATATATATAGTTTATATATATATATATAGTTTATATATATATATATAGTTTATATATATATATATATAGTTTATATATATATATATAGTTTATATATAGAACCTACGAGTAAATTGTTTCTTTTATGAAAGTAAATCTTCATCTCTCTTCAAATCTCTCGTTGTCTACATTTAGCGCTGTTCACCTAAATACGTGAACGTCGTTTGTCTGGAGAAGAGAGAGACAATACCAAGCGGCGCTTAACGAGTTCTACTCATATCACAAAAGATTCTGATTTCGTTGGCATGGCAACCGCCAGTCCTTGCGTCCGATACAGAGGAGGGCGCCACAAGAGAACCTTCCAACAACATGAATTCTTCTGCCATTCGTCATCTCACTTCGTCGATCACTTTGCGATGTTGTTTCTACAAAACGAAAAATATGACCTGCTGATAATTAATTGTGTTTTCTGTTTAAATCGTTAGAATTGGAAGAAGATCTAAGTTGACAGACAGTCGGAGACTTTATCAAAAACTGCATCACATCAAATTAGAAAAAATATTATCGCATGAAAATTATTTCTGATGAACTGTTGAGAAATTTTCTTGTAAAATAAAAGCATTTTCTGGTTAAGGTGTCATCATAGTCGTTGCATTTTTCTCTTACGTATTTCATTTAAATTAAAAGGAGATTGAATGAGAGCAACACGTTAGACGTTCTTTAGTTTGTTGAGCAGTTGTGAAAATGTTGCACAATCTATCATCCGTTAGAAATACGTCTTTCCTATTTCGAGACGGCTCCAGAAACTTTTGCAACAGAGATTAAATGAGGTTTTTTTGTAGAGCAAACCTTCGACGTGTTTTATAATTTTAGTCTGCAGACCCAGTTTAAAGAGGATGTTAAGCATCAAGGTCATCTATTTTAAGGGACCTGCACTTCTAATTCAGTGAGTTGAATTCAGAGGAGGGGCATTGGAGGGTAACCACAGCACCCAGCCCACACTAACTAGCCTTCTATTCTGTGGCTTTGTTCTTTAGAGATTTTCATGAAAGTCTTTGTATTATAAACATAGGTAGAAACAATGATACATTATAAGAGATGTATTGGAATCCCTTGGAATGGTTGTTGTGTGGAGTGGAGAAGAAGAGAGGAGGAGGAGGAGCAAGGTGGAAGAGCATACGGAGATGGAAGAGGAGGTAGGATGAAGCTTACGCTGCGATTCCTTTCCCTCCGCTGAGAATGACGTACGGCATCTTATTCGCTTTCTGTCTTTCCTGGAGAAGATGAACCGTGTTTAGCGGAGTATCCGTCGAACTCATCATCTGCATCATCTGAACAACGACAACATGACAATGTAGCAGATGACAACAACAACAGATGACAACAACAGATGACAACAGCAGATGACAACAACAGATGACAACAACAGATGACAACAGATAAACAACAACAGATGACAAAAGCAGATGACAATGTAGCAGATGACAACAACAACAGATAAGAACAACAGATGACAAAAGATAAACAACAACAGATGACAACAGCAGATGACAACACATCATTCGCTTTCAACAACACAAGCAACATGCAATGCATATTTCAGGAAATTCATTTGCAGCGAAATCAAGGAAATTACAGATAAAGACAAGAAACACGATGATGGAATGGATGATGATTGACATGGATGATGGCAGGGGTGGATCCAGGAGGGCCATTTAGAAAATTCTGTATTTCTCACCTGCCATTTTGGAGTGGAAAGTGGACGTGGCCCCCATCAGTTTGGCCAACCTTCAAAAAAGAAGTCTATGGTGGCTAAAAAAAAACTTTTTTGACTGGGAAAAATGGTGTGATTTTTCTGGAAAATGGTATATTTTTGCCCAAAATTTTGGCTGGTGACTAAAAAAGTCATAGGATTTTCCGGTGACAAAAGACCGAAAATTTTGGCCCCCTTGAAACGTTCTGGATGAGCCGTGCTGTGGAATGGATGTCAGATATTTGAAGGTCATCTCAACGCTGAAGCTGCATAAGAGTCGGAGAATCAGAAGAAAAAGAAGAAAACTGCAGAGAAGATAATTCACTGAAGACGGAGAATGAGAGAAAATGACTAAACGACGACGAGAGGAGAATCTTCTCAAGACCTGTTCTTCTTCCACTTTCTTGATCCGTTTCTCCGTCTTCTTCTTCCCGGATCCTTTTCCATGGAATCGATGTGAAAGGATTCGGAACGCTTCCTTCTCCGACATCTTCCGACCGGCGTCGTCGACATATTCCAGCCTTATCTCCGGTTTGTATCCTTCCTTCTCCTTGAATTCCATCGTCATTCCACCGGAATATCGGTCTCGCTTGCGGTACTTCTCGTCCAAATCGCTGCAAACAGAGAAAAGATTTTCATCGTCTGTGAAAAAGTTTTGCTGCATCTTCTCACGATGAACAGAAACTACTTTCTTTAAGTGAGTAGTTTATTTGCCACACATTCATTAAAGATGTTTTCCTAAACTGTGTAATATAATCAAAATTCTTGACTTAAATCTTCGCTGTGTGTCGCAATGTATGTATTGACTGTCGATTAAGAAATCAAATGCTTTGGTGAAATTGATGGATGGATGATGGGAGCACAAAGATTAAATTATTGGCATTAATTAATTATATTTAATATATATTTATATAATTTAATACAATTATATTAGCATTAGTTAATTACAACTCTTCACACCAACATCAACAGCAGAATTAAACAAATTTATTCATGCATATTATTATTAATTTATTAAGCAACACTTTATTTCCAAATACCAACTGCTGCTCAAGGTCCCCCTCTGCCATGTATGGCAGAGGGGCGGGGAGTGCTCCAACCTATCAGCAACTGTGTCCACCCAAATGGTTAAAGTGGTTTGGGTGAGCAATGGAAATGCGGAATGTGTGAGCAGTGGGAACACCAAAGAAGTTTTGTTGGAATACATTTGTTTCCAGCGTTCCATGCATGTTGAGCAGTGGGAACGCAAGCAAAGAATTTCGTGAGCAGTGGGAACGTCGTCGTTCTCACTCACTTGAAACCCTGATCCATCCACCAATAAAGAAAAGCAAGACGACACTAAAGCTACTCATATTTATGTAGAGCAAGTAACGATGACAAACTGACTCGTATCGTTTATCTTCAATCGAATAGTTCTGTGCTTCGATTTGAGTGTTGCGAGGCGCTCCGGTTCCTTTGTTCGACTGATTTTCAAGATAACCTTAGCAAGAAAATGCAAAACAAAGAGAAAATGAAAAACGACGACTAAACAATGACATCTCATCTAACAGTGCCTCTCGCAGTACAGAGGCGCTCCCAGTGCAAAGAACGCCTTTAAAATGAAAAGTCTTCAGACTGTTGTTAAGTCTTAACACATACAATGACTCTTAAACTATTCCTTCATTGAAAGAATCTCAACATAATCATCAAATAGAAAATGAATACATGTTTAGTTCATTCATTCATTCATTCACTATTAGCATTTATATAGCGCCCCTTCAAGAAACTACTCAGAGGCGCTCCCAGCCCAGCCACGGTAAAAGAAAAAAGATTTAAGGGACTTAAGGAATAAGGATTGACTGGTCAGGTGAAGGAGATGGAGGTTATAGAGGAGGTCATTAGTTATTCTGCTAAAACCATTTCCCCCACTTCTTCCCACAGAGACAACAACTGAACCTTTTTTGCCGGCCAGTTGAAGCGCTCCGGCCAATCCCTGATTGACGACTGGTTCATCATCTAAGACGGCTTTATCGTCTGCGTTGATATCAATCGGTCGAGTATCGATTTCAACCGATTGCCAACCGGTCGCAAGTTCATCGTCGTCGTCGTCAACATCGTTGCGATTGCGAGGATCAGCGTCACGATCGTAGTCCTAGAGAAGAGAGAGAAATGAAGAAGAGAAAATGATGTTCAGCTTAACATCACAAAAAACAAACTCATGCCTCAGCAAAAAACCTGGGCAAAGCCGGGTAAAACAATTACCGTAGTTATTAAAATACTAATCAATGTGAACTTGAAATCAATGTGAACTTGAAGCCATTGCATCACATTTAAGTTTAGCAGATGATATCTATACAGATCCAGATCATTGTTGTTCTTACCATCATTTCATCGTCGTTTTCCTCTCGGTTTCCCGCCAGTCCGTACGTCGGAATCTCTCCGAGAGCGCGACAGAACTCCGACGTGGAGTTCATCGTCACTGCTCCACTGGAATCAACAATGACGATTCCAGACAACGACGATGACGACGACGCAGCTGGTAGGTCATCCATCTTCTCCTCATCCTCTTCGTCGCTCTCCAGTTTCTCCGGTGGACGGATCTTCCTCTCGACCTTGACCTTGCGAGCTCTGTTGAGGGCAAGTTCCAGCTCAACGGCCGCTTTGTCCTCCTCCAGGAGAACACCACTGAGGTCATCATCCGGTCCCTCTGCACTTCCTAGCAAACAACGATCATCACATCAGCTCATCAGTAACTTATATACGGTAGCTATAGATAATATAATTAATTAATAATGGAAACTATTATAATCAATATATAGTTATAGATAATGTCATTCAAACTGATAAGCCGTAATGTATTGTATGAAAACATGAAATAACACTTAACATATTATTACACATAATAACAGGAAACAGAGAGGAGAGTGACAATGAAACGATGGTTAGATGACATAAGATAACAAAATAAAAAAGCAGATTTCATTCGAGATAATGCTGTAAGATAACAAAATAAAAAAGCAGATTTCATTCGTCCTTCCACTCCATCTATTTAACTTTTCTTTTATTGGTCCTTGCATGTGATGCAAATCAAGGAAAGAGCGCAGAATAGACAAGAATGGTTTCGTTGGAATCTTCGACGATCTGCAATCTAATGACAGAACACTAAAGAAGAAGAAGAAGGAGGTTATGGAATGGATTTCCAGTCTATACACCTCACCTCATGCCTACGATGTGCTTCTAAACGCACATTTATTTCATTTCAGTTTTAAAACCGTTTATAATAAACCATGCTTTTCAGCCAACGTTGATTCTGTCAACGTACAATTATTCTGCGTCGTCTGTTTCTACTCGATGACAGACGACAGACGACGACGGTCTAACATAGTCCATCAATCCATCAAAAAGACAGATGATGGACTGTGATGACAACTTCATTTCATCTTTTAACTTCATTTAATAAAACGAAAACAAATTCGTCTACAATTGAATGTCTAGTGGGGCGCGGTGGTGTAGTGGTGGCATCGTTGCCTTGAAGCCGGAAGGTTTGAGGTTCGAATCCACCTCAAGTCGCCACGTAGGGACCTTGGGCAAGTCCTTCATTCGCAATTGCTCAGCGCTTCGGCGTGAAACTCTGATGCAGTGTCCGCTCTGCAGTCGGGAGCGCCTCTGAGTAGTGAGCGTGAAGGGGCGCTATAACAAGTGCACATACAAACAAACAAACGAATGAAACGATCAACGTCAGATGTCGTCGTTCTCACCGTCGTCGAATTCACCGTCGATGTTGATGATTGTCGTGAGATCGAGACCTGGAATCAACGACGACGACGATTCTGGAATCTCCGTCTTTATCCAAACGCCATTCGTCCATACACCACCACCACCACGCTCATCCAGACCATCATCTGCAATCCTGAATTTAAAAAAAGAACGAATACAACGAACATCTCAATTAAAACATATCTCAACTCTAACTTCATCAATGCTGCTTTAATCCTTTAACGACCAGCGTGTACTAAAATGTCTGGGGAAACATATATGCAGCTGGTCGTTAAAGGGTTTTAAAGTGACTTAGTAACCAAACCTCTTAAAGGTCACATGATAATGACCCTGATGACTCAATGACCTCTACAGCAAACGACCTTCTACACAGCAACTGCCATCTAACAGGAAAGAGAATCAACCAACGCTCTCCATGTTACAAGTTACGTGACCTACTTTCCAACCAATCGTTCGCTCTGTCCCTTAACATCAACCAACAGATTTAAAGGCCAAGCGACCTTGACCTTAGACTAGTGACCTTGACCTGACCTTAATTCTGATGGTTCTTCCTTGATGGTCGCGAGAAGGTCATCTGCTGTGAGTTTCATTTTCTTCCGCAAACCTCGATCTTTCTTCTTCTTTGGTTTCTTAAACGCAGCCATCTCTTCCGCGGAGTAGAACTCACTCGCAAGCACAGGTGGAGGCAACGTCAACTCTTGCTATAGAACAACGTAATAAAGAAACACATGTCCACTCGTAACGTAACAAATAAACATATGTCCATTCGCAACATAACAAACAAAACATGTCCATTCGCAACATAACAAACAAAACATGTCCATTCGTAACGTAACAAACACATGTCCATCCGTAACGTAACAAACACATGTCCATCCGTAACGTAACAAACACATGTCCATCCGTAACGTAACAAACACATGTCCATCCGTAACGTAACAAACACATGTCCATCCGTAACGTAACAAAACATGTCCATCCGCAACGTAACAAACAAAACATGTCCATCCGTAACGTAACAAACACATGTCCATCCGTAACGTAACAAACACATGTCCATCCGTAACGTAACAAACACATGTCCATCCGTAACGTAACAAACACATGTCCATTCGTAACGTAACAAACACATGTCCATCCGTAACGTAACAAACACATGTCCATCCGTAACGTAACAAACACATGTCCATCCGTAACGTAACAAACACATGTCCATCCGTAACGTAACAAACACATGTCCATCCGTAACGTAACAAACACATGTCCATCCGTAACGTAACAAACACATGTCCATCCGTAACGTAACAAACACATGTCCATCCGTAACGTAACAAACACATGTCCACTCGTAATGTAATCTAAAAGCAGAACAAATAGAATAGTCTGTCATTCATCCCACACTGTGAGTTCTGCTGCAATGTATCATCCATCATTGTCATCGTCGTCGTCATCATCATCGTTGTCATCATCATCGTCGTCGTCATCATCATCATCATCATCATCATCTCCATCTTCTCTTACCTTCTGTTGTCGAATGTCTGAGATCATCTGCTTCATGAAACGTTCGTGTTCCGCGTTGTATCGTCCACCGCCGCCTATCAACACACGCACACACACACATTTATTTATGTAGCTCTACTATCCTCATCTCACATACAAAATAATCAATTCATAGATCATCAATCAATCAATCAATCAATCAATCAATCAATCAATACAAGTGAAAAACCTTTCTACCATTCATTAAACCCCATCTTCATTCCTTTCATCCTACTCACCTTTAATACTATGACAAACAAATACATTGTAACAGATCTCTACTTGCACGACATACACACACCGAGCAAAAATGCAAGAATAAAAAATTCTGTTTCTTAAAGTCTCACGAAATTCAAAATGCATTTCTTATTCTCGTGCAGACCACAACGAAACAATCACGATATACCAAAGAAATAAATGTCACATGAAAACATCGTGGTGCTATATAAATGTTTTGGGTCAGAGGTCAATGAAACGAGAGAAGATCGAAGACAAATAAGATGACAAAAAATAAGACGACAAAAAATAAGACGACAAAAAATAAGATGACAAACCGAGTGCAAACGATTCTTTCTTTTTGCCGTGAATTTCTTCGTCGTATTTGTCGAGAATTTCTTTTTGCTTCAACTGAAAAACAGAAAAAAACAGAAAAAACCGTGAAATGAATTTCACTACAAAAGCATAAAATGGTATTCAGCAAAAGTGCATGTAATGGACAAAAACCAGCACATGTGGCTAAGAGACCAAACATCAGATTTATACTAAATGGTCTTTTTAAGTCAAATCTCAACAGCCTAAATCTTATTCTCATAAGCACAGAACCAATTCAATTGTTCTAACTTGAACCCGACCAGCAAAGTCAAAACATTGGATTTATTTCTCTGATACTTGAAGATACAAACAAGATCACTTGATATGCAACAGCAGAACAGTTGAATAACAGAAGAGTAACAGATGAATAAGACGTTCAAAGCACAGAACAGCGGCTATCCACCAATTCAAGCGTTTCTCAGTTTCTGCAGAGCTTTATCCGCTGGGCTTAAATTCGAATTAATAAACAAAGGACCTTTAACGAGACCCTCTAAAGAACACAGGACCCTCTAACGAACAGAGGACCCTCTAACGAACAGAGGACCCTCTAACGAACAGAGGACCCTCTAAAGAACAGAGGACCCTCTAACGAACAGAGGACCCTCTAAAGAACACAGGACCCTCTAACGAACAGAGGACCCTCTAACGAACACAGGACCCTCTAACGAACAGAGGACCCTCTAACGAACAGAGGACCCTCTAACGAACAGAGGACCCTCTAACGAACAGAGGACCATCTAACGAACAGAGGACCATCAAATCAACACAATATTTTTACGAAGAATCGCTGCGAATGCCGACGTACCATTCCGTATTCATCGTATTCTGGTTCATCGTACGGTCTGTAATCCGGTCTTTGTTTCTTGTTCTCTACGTTCTTCGCAGCGTGTTCATCGTCGATCATGTTCACATTGATCAGCGTGTCACCTTCGTCCTCATCATCCAAAATCCCTTCAATCAAAAACACATCCGAGATTTTCATCAAATACACTTTTGAGATGAACAAGTGTTATCTGATACGTAATGGAGAACCTTCGAATATAGTTGAACATATAAATCTGTAGAGACCGTTCTGAGAATCATGATCCAAAAATAAATAGGAACAACTTCTATCAGACAAAATATTTGGAAAGATAAACAATAAACTGCGCCAAAAGTACGACTTCTACAAATTACACTTTAAATATATCTCACTTTATAATCCACGACACATGCAATTATGAAAAAAGCATAATCTTATATACATTTTAGTACTTGGTTTTTGTTGTTGTCAGCTATGCAGTGGCATGCACGGCCAAAGTTTTGAAGCAATCGACCCCAATCCTTCGCAGCATAACATAAAAGAAAGAAAGATTGCAACGAGTCAGAGAGGAAGAAAAGAAGATGGAAAGATGGATTTATGGAACCAACTTTTGTCCTTGAGCGTGAGAATGACCGTCTTTCCTTCCGCAAATGTTTCCAGTGAATGCTCCACACGCAATCCTTTCAGATCCTTCGCTCCGTAACCCTGAAACAGAATCAAACAAAACAATCACAAAATTTCGGCTTTGATCAACGAAAAATCATATGACCCTTTTTTTTAGTCATTTGTCGAATTTCGTGGAAAAGAAGATACCATTTTATTCGCCAAAACAGTTTTTTGTGGTCATTTAGTTAAAATCTCAGGCAAAAAGATACCATGTCCAGAAAAACCGTACCATTTCCTCAAAAAAAAATAAGTGATGACCTTAGTTGTACAGTGTTCTTAAACCCCTGTGGTATGGGCGGACCTCATGAGCGTGGGCCTACGAAACAACTCATGGGGAGGCCACGTCAACTTTCCGAGCCAGAATAGTTGGTCAAAATAAAGAAATTTCTAAATGGGGGCCGTGGTCGGATTTGCCCCTGGATCCACCCCTTATGGCATTCATTATATTGTTAGAAGTTGGCTGTCATTTCCCAACATTTCCTGCCATCTCACATCATATCATGTATATCTCACATCATCTAAAATCATCTCATGTATATCTCACCTTTTTTTTCTGTCCAAATTCCGCCTCTACGAGATTTCCAATTCCAAACTCGTTGTCCATATCTTCGAGCATCTTCGCCTGAAACAAAAGAAAAAGGAAAACAATTGAATTCATCATAGGCGGAGACCTGGGCCGAGAATTGGGGGGGACGGAAAGACGCGAGATTTTCCAAAAAATTTCTGAAGACCGGCGAAATCTCGAAAAAAAAATTCTATTTTCGCCGCCAAAAAAGTTGACCTTTTTTTTTTTCTTTCTTTTTTTTTTAGTCATCCGGGCCAAATCTCGACGAAATATTTCTATTTTCGCCGTCCAAAAAGTCTTGACACTCAAACATTGGGGGGGACAAATGCATGGGCCGTCCCCCCAACACTTTTATTGGGGGGGACCGTCCCCCCTGTCCCCCCTAGGTCTCCGCCCATGGAATTCATCACAAACATCAAACACAACTCCCTCCCTCCCCTCAACAAAACACACGTGGCATCTTCTGTGAACATCAAACAACATAATTTGCTCAAAATTCCAGGCAGCTGAGGCTCTTCTAGAAGTAAATGGGTGAAAGTAAATTTATATAGCACCAGTAAAAGAGTAAAGAATGAGACAAGTTAGTCTGGAGTCCACACAACAAAATATGGGCCATGGAAGCTCAGATCTACTATTCACTCATACGGTCATTCATTCATTCATATATTTAAGAGATTTATATAGCGACCATTGAAGACCAGCTACTCAGAAGCGCTCCCAACCCAACCACAGCTGAAGAGTAGAGTCGAGCATTCATCACGCCAAATCAAGGGAGACACGCATATCATGCGACCAAACATAAAAATGGAGCGATCTTAACAACTTAGAGATTCAAGTTGTCAAACAATTTCTTCAATCAAACTTCATTTCTCATAATTACATTAACTGCAACTTAACAAAGATGATCAGCCTCGTCACTCCTCCCCTTCTTCCCCTCCTCTCCCTCCTCCCTTGTACAGTCTTGAGACTGGCACTAGTAGTAGTGGCAGATTGTGTCCTCCTCTCCTCCATTCTCTTAAATTCCAAAAGGAGTTTACTGCAGATGACCCTTGACCCTATGACCGAGAGAGAAGAGAATCATCATCACCATCACCATCATCATCAATCAACAAACATCATCGTCGTCGTTATCATCATCATCATCATCGTCGTCATCATCATCGTCATCATCTCCTCACCCTCTCGTTGGCTTTCGCGCGATCCTGTTCCATTCTTCTGCTCTTCATCACCCAAGCCATCGCAGACTCATCATCTTCACCATCACCACGACGACCACCATCATCAGCAGCCAATGACTTCATCTTCCTACAACAGAAAACAACAAACAATCAACCGCCGTCCACCCATCAACACCAATGCCATCCAAAAAGCCTTAATCAAAGCAACGTTTTATTATCTGCTACATGATAAATCACAATCAAATCCAGACTCAATCTAGGAACCTGGTCGGTTTAAATTTCCGAGTCTTAAACAGTCGGCTCTAATTCAAAATTGAAAAGCAGGATTTCAACATTTGCTACAACCATCAACTGCTCACGCATTTCATGAAGAACTAACATGGCAACAAAAAAATCACCATTGATTAAAAGATTAAATTCAAAAGAAAAACCATTTGACCCTAATCCTTTGACTCTCTGACCCTACGACTCTTTGACCCTTCAATGATCCTATGACCCTAATCCTATGACTCTCTGACCCTTTGACTTTATGACTGACCCCATCCTCGACTGTAGTCGTCGTTTCTCCTTCATCTGATGAACTTTTTCTCTCAGTTCCTCCGTTCGTTTCACTTGACCGATGTTGATCGGTGGAGCGTGAACATCATCGTCTTCTTCCTTCTTCAATGAATCGTCATCTCTGCCGGAAGTCGATGGACCATCCAACGGTTTCAGACCGAGCTTCGCGCGAAGTTTACTGCAATAAAAAAATATGAAATGCTATTCAAAACAAAGACAACAACTATAAACAATTACGAGAAGAATCAATTGAATCAATTGTTTGCCAGTAAATTTAAATAACTGAATATAATTTGCTCGGATTAAAACCATCTTCATATTTTCACATATTTGAGCAGCAAAACAATCGTGGCCGTTGACAAGCAAATGATCCTAACTAGTTTTCATTCAAGATTAACAAAACTTTTACACCAAGAACTGAATAATTAATCAGCGTTTTCCGTTTGGAACAATCTCTCCTCTGACCTGCGTTCTCTCCTGCGATATGTATCAAATTCTTTTTATAAACTATCGCAGCCCAAAAGATTCTTTGACCACAGGCGTGGGTTGGAGCACCTCTGAATAGCCATCTCAAAAAGGAGCTATATAAATGCCATAGATAAGATGGATGAAGAAGATATAAATAGAACGGCAGATCTTACTTAGTTTCTTCGATGCTTAGAGACAGATTGCTCTTTCCATTGCTAACATCTTCTGAAATTATGCAATCAACAACAAAACGATTCACAATAATAATATTATTAATATTTTTATTAGTCAATTCTACGCTCAGCCTTCAAATCAATGAATAATGAAAAGTTCATTCGGTAGACGTCAAAACTTGGAACACAGGAAGTTGGATGATCGAACGCAACAATCAATTCCTACGAGTAATCGTAAAATAACTACAGCAAAATTACGCTACAGATAACCAATTCCTCACTACAACAACATTACAAGCCTTTGTAAGTCATTGTCTTACAAATTCATTGCCTTAAAACTAACCTTAACCCTGACTATGCCAACATCAGAGAACCAAGCATTTCTGGACAAGCATAAGAAACCACCCCCACCCTGTGAAAAATTCTGGTTCAGGTCACAAAAGTAAACATTGAAGACAGAAGAAGATCACTTAATGAAAAACCATCAATTCCAGAAAAGCTGAGAATATCAAACCAAACTTCAGCTTCAACCAACCACAGACATAAAGTGTGCTAGAGCGACAACGTACCTCCAGCATCCACATTTGCGTTGACCGCAGGACCTGCCTCTCCGCGCATGCTGTACGACACGCCTGCTGCCCCGTCCTGTGCAGCATACATCGCGTCATATTTTGGTCTTTTTGATCCATCGCTTTTGTTTCCTCTCGACGATTTCTCACGATGTTTTCTCTCCTTCGACCTCGATCGATCTCGCGACCTGTGCTTGCGTTTGTGCTTATGCTCACGGTCCTTCTCCTTGTGCTTCTTTGATGAACCCATCTTTCAGTTTTTTGTTCTGAATTCAAACAACAAATAAAGGAAACATCAGAAAAACAACATTACATTGATCTTTTCGTTGGTTAAGATGGCAGAATATTTTGTTGGCTTAAGTGAAAAAGTCTAAGTAAGTCTTAAGTGAAAACAATTCTTTCTTCATCAGTCCAGCTCAATAGCTTCTAATAACCATTTTATTACACATATTGGCAAATCCGCTGCTGCTCTTACTCTAACAGTGCCAGTCCCAAGTCTGAAGAAATCTGGAGGGCGACGTTCATCATCTTTGCTATGACACAACACGTCGTTAAACAGCAAACAACCAAAAGACAAAAATACAGAGAAATTTTTCACAACAAAACGCGTTATTAAACGAACAAACTGGCACACTGTTGGTAAATTCTGCCAATTAAAGCCAGGATTCAGTAGCAACGACAGTCGATGGGGGTCTATTTTCGGTCTGTAAATATTAAATTTGTGAAATCGCAAACAAATGGCCTAAACTTACACAGAATAGGTTCCTGTACGGTGGGAAACTGTAATTTCCGTCTTTTTTCGCTCCTTCAAAGCTGTCGTTGTGAAGAAAGACAAAATAAAACGCAATAAAAATAAATTCGTGAGCGATGATACCAAATACGTTGCTATTTCGTTCTTGCATCAAAGATCTACGAATAGAAACGAGAAAGAGATCGGAAGCCGAAGCACTCATCATGGCGCCGTAACAAAATTAATCGATAATTTATTATTATTCATACGAAGGCCTTAGGATTAATAATAATAGCAACAATAATCTGATTCTTGTATGAAACTGACACACCACAATATGATTACAATAATAGTATGGACGCATGGTCAGTGTTGTTTCAAATTTCTTTGGTAACCGGACGATGGCGGTTCGAGTGACACAAGTTTGGACTGCGGACGTTTTGTTGCCAATTAAACGAATATAATAATAAACTACGCACTCCTTTGGAGTTCGGACTGCTCTGTCTAACCACAGTATAAATATTTATTATTTTGACAGCCCTTCTGATTAGACATAGCGCTCGTTAGTAAGCTAGTGCCCTGCGCTTGGCTTTCGAGTGAGGCTATAGAATTTTGGAGATTACGATTACGATAACGAATTTTACTATTTGGCAATCATACCAGAGCGGGCTAAGACAATAATTATTGTGCCCTACAGTACGCATCATATGCAGGCGCTATAAAAGTTTTGACACATTAAAGTTCGCTAAATAATGACGTCAGAGGAATACCCCAATACGTCATCACTTTCGGCGTGTGTAGACGTCACGAAACGGTGTAAACAATCTTTAAACTCTGATCAGCTGAGCAGCATTCACGGGACAATAAAATAAACAATAAAATAAACAATAAATTAAAAAATCTCCACTGTGGAGTCATAATCTGAGATGGATTTCAAGGCGGATGTGATGGTCTTTTCGGAGGCAGCCCACGAAGACTTCGGGGCGACATCAGCGGCCGAGGACCTCAGGGTCCGCGCTCTGTCGCATTCCTCTGGCTGCATCCATCGCCTCAAACGCGGAAAGTTGACTGAACTTGCGATGAAAATACCTCAGTCGTGCGAAGTCTTGACGCATCTCTACTTCTACCCTGCACACACTGAGCTCTACCTCTGCGACGACTACGCCTTTCTTAACCGTGTGAGAAACCGGGCTCTGTTCCGGGTCAGATTCCCCCACTCGGGCTACTACGCCTTCAAGATCTACGCCAGAGCGCGCCAGAGCGACGGACCCTGGCCCAACGTGTTCAACTACGTGATCGAGGTTCTTGAGGCGGACGATGTGACAGTTCCGTTCCCCATCCCAGTCGAATGCTACGACCTCGAAGAAGGATTTGAACTGAGAGAACCAGACGTTCGCTATCTGCCGAGTCACACGAAGGTCTTCTTCAATCTGTGGGTTCCAGGGGCGAAGAGCGTGGTCGCCATCAATGGCGGCAAGAGAACGGGACTGGTTCGGGATGGAGGTGCGAGCGACACGTGGACTGCGGATGTTCGAACTCACAGACCAGGCTCTGAATTAAGAATCGCTGCGCAGTTCCTTGAAGGCGGAGGAGAGGCAAAACTTTTGACAATTCTTCTGCTCTATGAGGTTAGTTATATGTTTACTACTAAATGGTCAGTCATTTTATATCACTATCATCTTACTATATATACCTGTGTTTATAAAATACAAATCTACAATAAATTTTAACCAGAGGTTTATTTACATTTTTTTTCGTGGTCGCATGCAACAACTGCAAAAGCGGGCAATAAAAAGTTAAATTGGGTCACTGTTTACTACTTCCTAAGAGGTTTAAACTTATGAAACTAGTCTTTTAAAAAATCAAGATAAACAAAAGGAATCTTTATACACGTCAGGACAGGAAGTTTATGAGTTATGACTTTTGTTTGGCTGTGGTCTTTTTTATTTGCTAATGGTATTCTGATTCGACATTTAGGTTGTGCATGCGCAGCGGAAGGAAGAGGAGGCAGTAAGTGGAGGAGCAATTAATTCTAAGCATGCATCTCCGAGATCACACAAGTCAAAGTCAGAAGAGTCTGAGAAAAGTCGGCAACAAGGAACGAGTCTGGAAGATGAGGACCGTTCTTCAACGAAGTCTCAGCCGCGTTCATCCGTCAAAGAACAAACGGAGAACAAGTCAAAGAACAAGACGCAGAAAATCTTTGCAATTGCAGAAGATGAACGAATAAGAAAACTGGCTCAGAAGCAGGAAACTGATGACGTCAGAGCAGGTTGGACTTCATCACGAGCAAAACAATTTCACATTTTTTGCATTAAATTTCATTTCTACAATTCTGGAATAAATTGCAATATGCAGCATAGGTTTTTTGACTGTGCTTAGCCTATAATAGTCTCTCTCTCTACGCTTCAGGGCTGTTTTTAAGAAATTTTTAGAACTGCACAACTCCTTCCTTCCTTTCCCATCATCCATGGCAAATTACTTCCAATCGGAGGACAATGACCTTTTAAAACTAGTTTTAACTGTACAGAAGTGCTTCTACAACTGCACAAATCCATTTAGAACTGCACATTTTGTGTGCAACTGCACGTTAAAAAAAAGCCCTGCTAGGCTTATGAAAAAATCACGTGATTTGGGTTAAATGAATCATCAAACAAACACACTTATACCAAAACGACAAGACTTCAGTGGCACTGGGAATTGTGCAGAAAGATTTGGTCAATGTCCCTACATGGAAACTGTGTCAACAGTGACTAGAATCCGTACTCTATATGTTCCAAGCTAAGCAAGCACTCTCTTTCGTACCCCACAATAAAGATTTCTTGAGTCTTTAGTCAATGGGAAGATCTTTGGACATGGTAGTGAAAGTATTCTAAGTATGTCCTGTATTTAGAGAGCAAGCATTTGCCACAATGTTACTTCTTGCTGAAAATATTCAAATGAAGGTTGTTGCTGATGGCCTTAAGGTTTCAGATGTGAAAACCTGTTGAAGTGTCTTGGCTTCAAAAGATTGAACGGCTGAAATTGGTCAGGTTATCATAAATTTAGTGAAAGGCTTTTGCTAATTTCATTGGTTTTTGCGTCTTTTCCAGAGCTTCTGGAGAGCATCCGATCTCGTAAGTTGGACCGACTGCACGGATCCATTTCCGTCATCCACAAACTACGCTTGTCAGCGGAACTGGAAAAGGAATTGAAGGTCGCGCTGAGCACAGTGGAAGGTCTACAGCGACTGGAGAACCTGCGAGACGCCATTCTGCTGCTTGATGCAACTGCGTTGGCTGAAGTCCGTCGCTATTCTCAACCTCCTCCACTTGTGCATGACATCATGGTCGCAGTGCTGCTGCTCTTGGGTCATGACGAAGGACAAACAAGGGTCAGTGGTTCATTGTACACAGCACAATAACATGTACTATGCTCTGGTTGCTGACAGCCACGAATCTATGATTGTAGGAGAGCAGCTGATGCCTTTGGTTTGGTAATTGTGGATTTATAAAAGAGCAAAACAATTAGAGACACACTCTGCACTGAACTATATCATATTATCATATATCATATAAAAATAACATAAATCACAACAGAAGAATTACATCTGTCAGCAATACAACAAAAGGTCTGCTTAACAATTCTCAGATCTTGCATCAACTGTTGAAAACTGATTTTCTCGCTAGGCTTGGGCCAGTAGAGGCATCTTTGAGTAGGGACCTTGTAGGGGCGCTATATATAAAACCTGATTAAAGATTGAATTTACAGTACACTATAGAAGAAGTTGGCTCTCTTACACACGTAGAACCAACCGGTTGGTTCCTACAGATGACACTGTGTTCATAGTCTCTGAACCAAGTTGCAATGAGTTGATCAGTCCTGGTTTGTGTCTCTGCAATATTTTGACAAACCTGGTTAACGGGTTTCATGTGTCATCTTAATCATCCCAATCATCATCATTGTCTTCATGTTAATCATCCCAATCATCATCATTGTCTTCATGTTAATCATCCCAATCATCATCATTGTCTTCATGTTAATCATCCCAATCATCATCATTGTCTTCATGTTAATCATCCCAATCATCATCATTGTCTTCATGTTAATCATCCCAATCATCATCATTGTCTTCATGTTAATCATCCCAATCATCATCATTGTCTTCATGTTAATCATCCCAATCACCATCATTGTATTCATGTTAATCATCCCAATCATCATCATTGTCTTCGTGTAAATTGACAAAATGAGGAGTTGCTCTGTGATCACTGAGGCACTGAGGGGGTTGTCATTTTGTTCGTAGAAATGGTCCAACTGCCAGAAACTGTGCAACACTCTCGGTCGCAGTGGACTTAAGAAGAAGATCCAAGAGTTTGACCTTGAATCCGTTCATCCAGAGATCCTGGAAAGGTCATGGCAGATCATCCGTGACGTCAACGTCTCCGATGTTGTCCAGATCAGTCAGGGAGCGTCATCATTCTACTCGTGGGTAGGTCTTCTTCCATCAAAGCGAAACCTCCCTCCTCTTCCTCCTCGCTCCCTTCATTTGGCCGACTGTTAATCTCCTTTGTTTCACATCCTTTAGTTGCTTTTGGCTTTCATCAACTGCACTGAACACTCTCATTTTTTCATCCTCATCCAATTCATTCTGTGGTCTGACCAACATAGCTATTAAACTGCTATCAACATAAATTGTCTGTTGAAAGAGAAACTGCATTAAAACCCAGTTGTAGGTTCATCTGTCTGGAATAATCTCCCGTTGAAGATTTGCTTGGGTGTTATAATACCTAGGGTTGACTCGTCAGTGTTTTGCAGGTTTCTTAACAACTTTTTGTTTCACCATTGTCGGACTCCAATGGGAGTGCCTCTGAGTTGAAGGGGCGCTACATACATTCTTGAAATGAATGAATGTTCAGACATCTCAAATCACCTTTGATGGTGTCCTGCTATTTCTTTCGTGATTGAAATGAGCAACACCTCATTGAATCCCAACCTATTATATCATGCCATTCATTAATACAGACTATTATTATTTCACGTTGTGTTAATAATAATATTAATATGTACAATGATGCGTTGTGTTTGTGTGTGTCAAAGGTTGCTGGTCTGTACGAGGAATACATTGAGATGCACCGAAACCAAGACGCTCCACAACCAGCGAACAGAAAACGACAGAAGGAGATTCTCTCCGTTGCTAATCATCGCTAATCGCTATAGCGATTCATCTAAATCATCAATTGATGCAATGAAAAGAGACGCAATCTCGAAATGATTAACCGCAATCTTCATCTTGATCTTTCACTCTCGTCTCATCTGCGAAATAAATCATTTTTTGTCTGATTCTCGAGATGAGCATCGCATCTCGTTTCACTTGTTTCAGTTATTTTTGATCTCACATAATTTTGCAAACTGCTATTTAACGTTTAGAAAAGTCAGATTGAATTGACAGCTTAGCAGTTTCAGTTGTGAAAAGTTCTCCTCCAAGACAGTATTAGCAACTTTAATGGACAGCAGTTCTTCTTTTTTCAATGAATTCATTCTTCTGAATTAATTAAAACAAGTTTAAAAGTGACTTTAAAAACAAGCGTTGTTAACATAAAATATCACAGAATATCATTATTATGTCCATCCTCGTCAAACAAAGACTAAAGAAGCGCGGGAGAGTTGGTGTTCAACTTAAACAGTTAACAATACTTGTTAACAACAAGACTAGAGTTGGTGTTCAACTTAAACAGTTAACAATACAATTGAAACAAAGAGTAGAAAACAGAAACCAGTCTTCAACTCATGCGACAGATCCGATGCAGATTCAAATTTAAGAGTTCTGAAAAGAAAAGCGAAAAATAAATTCGACTCGAAATGCAAAGGAAACGACTGATTTGCTAAATTCTGAGAAAGCAGGTTTTGCGTTAAGACATTTTATTGTACAGCAGCTAAGTTGAGTTGAGTTGAGTTGAGTTGCAGGCGATGATGACGATGGCGCCAATGACGTCACGCGATCACGTCATTTACTTCTTGCCACCAGCTGATAAAACAAAAACATCACCATAGTAACGCATCTCTTTGTAAGACTGAACTCTGCCAACGTTACACATTATTCATCTCTTCCACAGAAATAAAACACTGATGATCATCAGTAAAACACCAAGACAGACCTACTACTAAAGTTCTGTAGTTAGAAACAATAAGTTTTCTTTTACATAAACATTCGACTCGTCTATCTTCTGTCTGTGCAATAAAAGTTATAACTAGGGCTGCATTTCAATTGATTTTTAAAAATTGCAATTCATTGCAAATTGATTGAAATTTTGTAAAGTTTATTTTTAGGGGTCCAGAATTCAGATAACTGAATAAAAATTATAAACAAGTGTCTCAAACAGTAAAAGCATAAAAGCAGCGAATGTAGCAATTACCCAAACGCACAAATTTAATCAACAATTTCCATTGAAAAGATAAGTTCGCTTTTAATCCATAAATATTTTCAAGGAATAGAGTTGTGGCTGAAGGAACCAAACATTTTCATGCTACAGTAGCATGGAATTTGTCAGCTCCAGCATCCTTCTTCTACCACTGCAGTGTATGAGCATCCACCAAGAAGTGAAGTTCAATAGAAAGAGAAGAACAATAAGACAGGCCTACCTACCATTGTTCGATGGCATCTGACATCTTAATTGCTGTTCAACACTTGAGACTAGGGTTTGCAGCTTCGTCCTCACTTCATCCCGCTTCTCGTTCGACAAACAATGGTGCGTTTTGGAACCAGCGGCGGAACCAGTGGCGTAATCAGTGGCGTAATCAGTGGCGTAATCAGTGGCGGAACCAGTGACGGAACCAGTGGCGGCGCCAGCTATACAATGTCAGGAGGTCGCGTCAGTGTCATGGGGAAGAAGAAATTAAATGCAAGGAAGAAATTAAAAATTGAAAAGAATTTTGGTAGGTCATAAGGCAAGTCAAGAGTAGAATAGTCCGTACGTCAAATCATGCCCCGCCACCTATCGCTGCGCCGCCACTGTTTACGACCTACATCTAGGGTTGTGAGGGTAAAGTACAGCCAGCAAAGGTTGTAGGTCCTTGGACGAGTTTAAGATCAGTTGTAAAAGCAGTTTACAACGCGCACAGAAATCGAGCGACTGCACGAAAAATTGGGAGAATGTCACCAAAACAACAGAACTTGAGATGGAACACACTCCACTGTGAAGTGGTTGAGTGGCATGTTAAACAGATCCACTCCACCAGCACCTGGAGTATGTGAAGTTTTCCATTAGGATTCCATAGGAAGTTCCACACTTTATGCTTACAATTTGGATGACCAATGGTTGCAACAACGGTTTCTTTGTGCTCAAGAAGACACTCAATCTGTATGTTGGACTATCATCAAGTCTTGAATCATCTTTATCAATCAATTGATTGGTTCTTTAACTTCAGTCGTGTCACATCTAATCATCTTTCATCTCAATATTGTTGCATGCAAATCGTCAGCAAAAAGTCTTCAACCCTTGACCAACAAATTCTCTACAATCTGCCAGAATGGTGTCTTCCACCTTCCAATGCAAATAGTCTAATAGTCTAATAGTCTGATAGTCAACTCAACAGAAGTGGACGAACGAAAACCGCTTATTTGAAAAGTGAAACTCATAAAACTGATATTTTTATTTCAGACTTTTTATGCAGAAATTTTTTGCACTTTTGCGTTAAAACAACAACAATTTTTTAGATGTTAATTAGAAAAATGCAGCAGCCCTATTTATAACTTCTATGTTGCCTGGGTCTAATGAATAAGGACTCAACTAATGCAATAACACCAACATAATCAGATGACAGGTCAATAATATCCAAAAGCAGTTCACCCTTCAAGACAGACATGCAGCTTATGAGGGAGAAGCGACGTGTGTGTCCGAGTGTGTGTGTGTGTGCTGGTGTGTGTCCGAGTGTGTGTGTCCGAGTGTGTGTGTGCTGGTGTGTGTGTGTCCATGTCTCTAGTCTTCTGTCAAAATCCCAGCCTCAGATTGGACATGTTCAGAGTATTAACTTCAAACATCAATCAACCAATCACCTACTCAGAAGTGCTCCCAGTCGAGATCAAGCGAAACAAAGCAGTCCTCAACAGTTGGTGAAACTGAGTTTAGTCGTGCAATGTGTCGTTTAAGATGATGGTTGTTGATTGATGATGATGATGATGATGGTTGTTGATTGATGATGATGGTTGTTGATTGATGACGATGATGATGATGATGATGATGACGAAGATGATGATGACAATGATAATGATGACGACGACGACGATGATGATGATGATGATGACGATGATGATGATGATGACGATGGATGATTGATGAGTCTTACTTTTCAGTGGGTTGCGGAAGTGGGCGCCCGCGTACTTCGCCTGTGATCCAAGTTCCTCTTCAATGCGCAGCAGTTGGTTGTACTTGGCAAGACGTTCACTTCGACATGGCGCTCCGGTCTTAATCTGACGACGACAACAGACACCAACTGATAGAGTATGTTTGTTTGTATGTGCACTTGTTATAGCGCCCCTTCAAGCTCTCTCTCACTACTCAGAGGCACTCCCGAATGCAGAGCGGACACTGCATCGGAGTTTCACGCCGAAGCGCTGAGCAATTGCGAGTGAAGGAGTAGCCCAAGGTCACTACGCGGCGACTTGAGGTGGATTCGAACCTCGAACCTTCTGGCTTCAAGGCAACGACGCCACCACTACACCACCGCGCCCCACAGTATGTGATGTATGTGAGAGGGTGACATGGACACTAGACACTTGCAATGATCATCACACACATTGTGTTGCATTGCTTGATTCGTTCAATCTTCAGATGTTAATTTTATCTCAACATAATGACCTTGAGACTTAAGACCTTCGCTTGTAAACAAAATCTTACAAGAACCATCAACAACAGATTATAATTTGGTGAATGTAATAAAATGATTAAGAATGATAATCATAGAATAAAGGTTTGTGTAGAATCTCTCTCACATATAATATCTGATCACTCAGATGAACTGATAATTATACGCAGAGAGATAATTAATTTCTACATTTATAACACCATGTCTTGGTTTCAAGGATAGTTATTTTCTTCCAGAGCATTCATGTACACCAAGCACCTTGAAAACGGGGTAAATGGACATAATCCTCCAGACAATGTCTCCCCAGACATTATGCCCAGGGTAGGAAATAATCCCCGGGCTCTGATATAATCACCTAAAAACCTATGCAACATTTTTATAAGAAATGAGAGACAGAGCGAATACATCAGACACAAAAAAGAAGACAGACAAACAGACACAGACAGACAGATATAGACAGACAGACAGATAGACAGACAGACAGACAGACAGACAGACAAACAGACAGACAGACAGACAGACCAGAAATTGGTGATCTTTCTCATTATATCCAGACAAACAGACTGACATATGAAGAGAGAGACACACACACACACACCCACATGCACACAGATCTATGTGTTGTGCATATGAAGTCCCTCCCTCCCTCCCTCACCTGTCCAGTTCCGAGTCCAACGACGAGGTCAGCGATGAAGGTGTCCTCCGTCTCTCCGCTGCGGTGTGACACCATGCAGCCCCAGCCAGCCGCCTGCGCCATCTTGCACGCCTCAATCGACTCCGTCACCGATCCGATCTGGTTGACCTTGAGGAGGAGACAGTTGCAGGCCTTCTTGTCGATGCCCTGCTTCACGCGCTTTGGATTCGTCACCAGAAGATCATCGCTATGTCACAGCAGAAGAAACACACACGTCATCATAGCATCATACAGACATGACGTCATCATAGCATCATACAGACATGACGTCATCATTGCATCATACAGACATGACGTCATCATTGCATCATACAGACATGACGTCATCAGAGCATCATACAGACATGACGTCATCATTGCATCATACAGACATGACGTCATCAGAGCATCATACAGACATGACGTCATCATTGCATCATTAGAAACATTCTTTTGTAATTTCTGTCATTTTGTGCTCATCCTAAGACAAATGCAACAGTCAAGGCTAAAGACATTCCATATTATTGTATTTGATCAACTGCTTCTTGTACCTGATAGCGGTGTGTCTATCAGTTTTTGTTACCATTAAAACGAATATAATAATAATCATACAAACACACACACACACACACACACACACAGACACGTGTATACAAACAAGCAAACTTGTGTAGGAAGACACACAAAGCAGCAATTGGGTTCTGGTCAAAGAAAGAAGGCAGATCAGCCTAAGCAGAGGTGCTCCTCCATTCTCATCAGAATTCTTTCATCTAATCCAGTTATTGCAAACCCGTGCATGTCCCGTTGTGCTTTTACGACTGGATGAGTAAACTTTAGAGAAAAATCTGAAGTCTGCTTACCCTACAATCTGAATGTTCGTCATGGTAGCCGTCATCTTTGCCCACGCGTCCCATGCGTCTTGATCGTATCCATCTTCTATGGTGACAACAGGATACTTCGACACAAATCCTTTGTACATGTCCAGCAGCTGGTCAGCAGTCAACTACACATTGCACACGAAAACACAACAGACACATTAACAACAATACCAGAACAGACATCAACATTAACTGATCAACAACAACAGAAGCTGAAGAGACTCAACGTCAACTCATCAACATCATCCGTAGCAACAAAAAAACAATCAAATCTCAACAATTGAATGCATCTAGTAATATTTATATAGCGCCATGGACATTCAGTAGCGCTCCCAGTGCGTGAACCTCAAGATAAAAATAATAGGTTTTAAAAAGAGAGAGAGAGATAACGTGGATAGAGAAATATAAACCCACGCAGAAGAGTGGATGGAAGGAATTCCATACACGGAGTGCATTCCAATGATGGTAAAGGATCGAGTTTGAGCAGCAGTGATCTAGCTCTGGAGCGCCATCAGTTGACTCCTGGTGCATTAGACACTGTTGCTGTAGAAGCCACAAATAAATCACAGCAGTAGTGACAAATGCCACAATGGCCCAGAAGTCTCTGTCCACACTCAACTAGTCAACTCAGATTCACGCACTGAACTCTTGTCGTTCTTTGAAAAAACCCACAGATCCACTTCCTCCTAATGACACACACAATGTGACTGGCGCTATAGAAATGCATCTGTTAAGCAACCAACTCCTCTCATTATTCAGACGCCTTGTAAGGTTCATTAGGAAAAGTCTGAGACCGTCTAGTATTCATGCGGTTCATATCTATACGTACATGCTTCGAATATCGTATCCATGGATACGTACATGTTTCGATGCATCTGACTTGGGATTCTTGAAGTCGAGGTCGTACTTTCCATGCTTCAAGAACTCGGATGCAGCGACGTCCATTCCAATCTCGATCTTTCCAGTGTATCCGGCCTTCTCAATCGCAATCTTCAACAGCTCCAGTCCTACAAATGGAAACAAGGTGAGGTCATCAGTCGCAGTCAAGGTCATTCCTCCCTCCTCCTCTTCCGCATCCACAACCACAGAGAAGCATTGTTGTTCCAGTGGTGCAACGACTTCAAACGTCAACCACATGCATTCCAATCCAGTCTTCTATCATATCTCTGCATGCATGACATCAGTACGAAGAAGAATTTATATATAACACCTTTCGATGGCACAAAGAGTCTATAGATCAGTTCATCCACAGATCATCTTACGTTACGTTACGTAACTCTGGCATCGAACACATAGTGAAGAGGACGATGTAATGTAAGTTCTGTATAATTATATGGAATTAAATTCATATCAATTTTATTCTGTATTTATTATATCAGATTTATTATATCATATCAGAGTGAGAATTGTGGAAAAATAACTAAATAACTGTGGGGTGGGTTGGACTATGATCCACTTGGAACTGGAGTGTGAAAAACAGACTTTACTATGGGGTGTAAGAAAGACTGGGGGGTTGAAACCACCCCCATCCCCTCCCGGCAATTCTCACACTGCACCATAAAATGCCAAAACTGGATGATTCATTCGAGGATCGAACCGTGATTCTCTGTTACACAGGTCAACCGCTCTAACCAATTGGCCACCATGTCTCATGTACCTCCACTTCCATGTCCCTTGTGTTTCGCGTGCCTTGCCTGAGAACAGGGCATTTGCTGTCATAGGCTCCACATCCACATCTTCTGCGGGCTAAGCTCATGTCTGGACTCTTCCCTGCATCCTCTCAATCATTAGGCTGATGAGTACAGAATGCATCTCTGAATAGTAATATTTAGTCTATGCTGCGAGTGATGCCATAGAAATTTTTATACTTGACACGATAACAGATTCTTATTCTAAGGTAATTAAAAAATAAGAAATTGAAAGATGAAGAGGATGATCTGTCAGTGAAATATTATTATACCTTCCTCGTTGTTCTGGATGTTTGGTGCAAATCCACCCTCATCACCAACATTACAAGCTACAGCACAAACACAAACAATCCTCATCACCAACATTACAAGCTACAGCACAAACACAAACGATGTAACTGTTGCTGCTATACATTCAATGTAAAATCTGCTCTAACTTTCAGAGGCACTATAAAAATCTTGCTATTATCAATGTCATATTTTTTAATCTAATCACAATGATGATGAAGATCCAATAATTATTATAATAATTACAATAATAATTAATTTAAACGAAAAAACCATTTAATTCAAAGCAACTCTCGACTTTAATGTCTTAACTATGATGAAAATAGTTCTGAAAATGCATTTGATCAGATAAGAGAAGAGTGGATGACGATGTTGATGGTAAGTCTTGAGGCTATCAACAATCAAGGTAAGTCTAGGTAGTATCAAGACACAAACTTCATGGTATCTATAGATAGTCCTAAGACTATTCATAATCACATAATGGCAAGTCAAGGTAGTCTTAAGGCTTTACCCAATAATAATCATGGCAAGTCTAGGTATAGTCCTAAGACTATTCATAATCACACCATGGTAAGTCTAGGTAGTCTTAAGGCTATACCCAATAATATCATGGCAAGTCTAGGTATAGTCCTAAGACTATCAAAATCGTATCATGGTTCAGTAGCCTTAAGACTGTTCCCTCAATCATAATCTTTTCCCCCCCTCAACTAGGACTGGTATTGTCCAACGTCAGGTATTTCTCCCCTCCCCCGCTGTTTTTCGTGCTGAGACCACGATTCTGAATGACAATGACAATAATGTGCAAGCGCTAACCATCCTGTCCGTATTTCTCCTTGATGACATTTCTCAGGTGATGGTACGTCTCAGATCCCATCTTCATTGCATCGTGGAAATTCTTCGCACCTGCATATCAACAACAACATCAACATCAACATCAACAATCACATAAGTATACATCTCTTGAAGAGGTGCTATATAAATTATCGAAATTAGATGAACACGAAATGCAATCACAACCATGCAACAGGAATTCATCAAACTGTGATGAGCAGTGACACAGTCAGGCCATCATCCACCATAAACATATAATATTTAAGTAAATGTCGTCAAAGTGTTTTTAATGGTTATGCAATTCTATTTCTTAGAAAACCTGTCGTTAGTCTACTATTGCTGTAGCTGTGGTTTGTACCACAGCAATTGCCAAATTAATACCAAACCAATCAACTGTAGAAATGTATATTCAGCATTTAGCAGAACTTGAATAAGAAAAGTGAAATAAAAGATATTTTTAATATATTTTATGGTTTTTATTACACAGGAGACCAGCACTAAAAACAAGATAATAATGTAAATTGCAAAGTGTGTCAATTCAAAGAAATCTAAGAATCAATAGATTTTAAAACGTGGCTCTGATGCTGACTGACTGACTGATTGACTGACTGGTTGACCGATTGATTGATTGATTGACTGACTGATTGACTGACTGACTGACCGATTGATTGATTGATTGATTGACTGATTGATTGACTGACTGACTGATTGACTGACTGACTGACTGACTGACTGATTGACTGGCTGACCTGTGGGTAAGATCATGAATTCCTGCATGGCCAGTTTGTTTCCTGCGTGGCTTCCTCCGTTGATGACGTTGAATGCTGGTACTGGCAACACGAATTCCTTCACTCCGGACAAGTCAGCGATGTGCTTATACAGCGGAACTCCCTATGAATAACATCACCAACAGAAACAATATCAAGAACAATACAATTACACACAACAAAGACACACACAACAAAGACACACACAACAAAGACACGTATGCTAACATCGTTCATCTCAAGTTCAGTGATATATCAAAGAATTTATATAGCGCCTCTACAACTGACAATCATCCGAATCATTCATCAGCAGCTTCGAATGATTCACCAAATATTTCAGCCACATAAATGTTTCAGCCACATAACTGTTTCAGCCACTGACCTTCTTAGCTGCACCAGCTTTGCAGATCGCCAAAGAGACTCCAAGAATAGCGTTGGCACCGAGCTTTGCTGCAATTCAGACAACAGACATTTTCTTACATTAAATAAGGAGAATGAAGATAAAACAGTACTAAGCACTAAGTAATAAGTAGACTAAGTCTCTGTACTAATCGACCAATACAGAGATTCAATCAATCAATCAATCAATCAATCAATCAATAAATCGATAAATCAATCTGTCAATCAATCAATCAATCAATCAATCAATCTGTCAATCAATCAATCAATCAATCAATCAATCAATCTGTCAATCAATCAATAAATCAATCGATAAATCAATCAATCAACCCATCAATAAATAAATGAATCAATCAATCTGTCAATCAGTAAATCAATCAATAAATCGATAAATCAATCAATCAATCTGTCAATCTGTCAATCAATCAATCAATCGATAAATCAATCAATCAATCTGTCAATACGTACATTTGTTCTCAGTTCCATCAAGTCCCAGCAGAATCTTGTCAACTGCCCCTTGGTTAACTTCATCAATGTCGTTCTGCAGAGAAGGAAGACAACAAGAAGCAAGTTACGAAAAAATCAAAACCAAATCCATCGAGCGCTGGAAATCACTCAGCTAAATAAAATATCTTCAAAGGGAAAATCCAACAACAGCGGTCAGAGAAAATGAAGTAGAAACAGATGCTCAGTCAAGACAAAATTAAAAGGCAGGTGAGATACAGTGTGGTTCTACAAAGAATCAAGGGAAGCTAGAAGTGAGAAGAGCAGCACATTGGATGATGGAATTATTAAAAAAACAGAGGATGAATTTGAATGAGAGTCTTCAGTCGTCTAAAGTGTCTGCTTACCTTGCCACAGATGGCTGGTGCGATGATCTTGTTGATATTGTCAACAGCCTTCATGACACCTAGCAACAGCCAAAAACACAACAAAGTCAGACAACATTTGTTCCTTTGATTCACATGGAAAACATGCAGTCATTAAAAGCACATCAGAGAAATTGCGAACCTCTTATAGCAATGATTCCCAAACACTTTGCACCAAGTACGAAATCATCACCAATGCTCCAAAACTGTTCTCACTCAAATGACACCATCATGCATTGCTACAGTTTTCCCTCTGCCCACATGAAGCCCACATATAAAGTTCACATGAAAGACCCAAGCAGGGTTTAAAGTGGTTGGGAATGGTATTTCCACAGCTCTCAAAAATCCTTTGCTTGCTTTCCTACTGCCCACAATGCATGGAAAGTCTGGAAACACATGCCGTACAATAAAAATTGCCACTGCTCACCCATTCGGCATTCCCACCGCTCATCTAAACCACTTTAACTACTGCACACATAATTTATAAGACCTGTATAGAACCCATCTTTCATTCATTCATTCATTTCGATAACTTATATAGCGCCTCTTCAAGAAACCTACTCAGAGCCGCTCCCAGCCCAGCCACAGCTAAAAAAATAGGAATTGAGATACTTAAAAAATGACTCAGATAGGACCAGAATAGAACCCATAAATTATTTGGTTCCCATCTAATTCCCAGGTGTGTTTGATTATGTCATAGATTATCTTAAGTAGACAAGTAATTAGGGGGGGGGGGTGGGTCGATGTCAATGGATGGAATTACCTTTTCCGTGGTAGGCCTTTGGGTCCTTATCCCTCAACTCCAGTGCCTCGTGAATTCCGGTCGATGCTCCGCTTGGAACTGCCGCCCGAAACATACCTTCAACAAAACATTACCAGTGGAAATTCTTTTGCGCTCAGCACATCATTAGGTCTGCTGATTATGTCACATATAATCCTTCAATTTTATTTAGAAGTCGTCGTTAGCTAATTTTTTCATTGCACTTTCATTAAGTTATACAAAAACAGTAATCCATTCTTTTCGGGTTTTGGGATTTTTCGATAACACAGACTATGACCGTAGCAATTAGTCTTTCCTTGCAGAATGAAGAAATCACATTCGTTCAGATCTGCACAAGTGCGGAATGCGGATGTGCCATAGCATACCCTTGGAATATGCATATAGGCTACCTTTTACAAGCATCTCAACATTTTTCAATTGAGTATGAATCTGGGAATGAATGATTGAATGTTAATTTCACAAAATGCACAATGGTTTCAAGATTATACCTCTGGTTCAAGTACTGATGCCTGGCATATTATTTACACATGTCATAGGATTCATAGCCTAATTATTAATGGTTCCTTAATTCCAGGGTATAGAGTTCCATGCTAAAAAGTAGCATACATTTTCTTTAATCTCTTCTGAACATTTGTCATTATAATAGATCTAGTCTGAATTCATATAAACCCCAGGGCTGCTTTTAAGAAATTTTTAGAACTGCACAACCCCTTCTTTCCTCTCCCATCCTCCATGGTAGATTACTTCCAGTCGGATGACAATGACCTTTTTTGCTAGTTTTAACTGCACAGAACTTGTGACAGAAGTGCTTCTACAACTGCACAAATCCATTTAGAACTGCACATTTTGTGTACAACTGCACGTTAAAAAAGCCCTGCTGAACTCACTGGCGAAGTGTTTGCAATATATTTACCTTTATCGGTGACTAAGTCGACCTCGACGGTTGGGTTGCCTCTGCTGTCGAAGATCTGCCTGGCTTTTATGCTCTTGACAGGCATGGCGACGGATTGAGTTTAGCAATTGGAAGATTGATCGGAATGAAGAGAAGAGTCGGCCAACCTGTTATGAACAACATTCCCATTGTGCGTTTGCAAGTGGAGTAATAAAGAAAATACTTACTTACTTACTTACTTAACAGTAATATCTTTGGTTGAACAACGTCTCTTTTTAAAACCATCAAAAATGGTCACAAAAGCGTCGAAAATTAGCGAAAAAACGTGCCAACACAAATCTCACATGTTGAATTGAAAAGAAGAGTGATTAATTAACAAAAAATTACCGTTTGATTCTGAAGAAGAATAAGAAATCAACGAGAGATTGACGATAGTGAAAAGATTTGCTTTGCACAGACGACGCAACATAATCATCACAATCAAGAGATCTCCATAGTGACGTCATAAAAGGCACAACCGGAAATGACTTGCGCTACGCAACGTACCTACCATACGCAACGTATAATTATTGCAGACTTCTCCAAGATCAGTAAAAGTTAGCTGTTATCCATGGGCGGAGTTTATCAGGGGATGGGGGGGAGCTAAGCCCCCTAAGAAGACCCAGAGTCATTTTTTAACCGTGTAAATGGTATCTTTTCTGTGGCCTAGCCCCCCTCCCACGCGAAACATACGAACAACTAAAAAGATCAACTTTTGGCTGGGAAAATATCTCAGACCCCCAAAATGTAACCCCCTCCAAGAACGGAAACCAAACTCCGCCCATGCTGTTATCTTATGTCCATAGCGCAAAAACTATTGCATTCTTAGATAATTTATGTGTCGCCATCACTTAATTAAACAATAATTATTCTCCGAAGCGCAAGAGTAAAGTTATTATTAATGCATCTGGATCCAATCACTGACTAAACGACAAACCAACGATGAAAAATCGACCGATATCCAAGAATAGTTTGTACAAGGCAACGTAGGCCCATGGCTGCCTAAGACTGCTTCAGCATTAGTAGGCCTAATAATTAATAATTAGGCCTATACCTACAATTAATAGCGCGGTAGAAAAAAACACTTAAAACAGCATAGGCCTAATTACCTTTTACCTCTGCAGGAAACTTATGCGAAAAATCGATTCCTACGGAATTGGTTTTCTAGTTCTCATCGGTAACTTCTATAGTGTACGTCAACAGCAACTGAAAATCTGTCTACAAATGGTCGGAATTCGAAGGCCATCAAACCATACCCGGTATACCGACAGAACACCAGCCAGCCAATAAGCCAGTCAGCCAATAAGCCAGCTAATAAGCCAGTCAGGCAATAAGCCAGTCAGCCAATAAGCCAGTCAGCCAATAAGCCAGTCAGCCAATAAGCCAGTCAATAAACCAGCCAGCCAATAAGCCAGCCAATAGGCCAGTCAGCCAATAAGCCAGCCAAAAAGCCAGTCAGCCAAAAAGCCAGTCAATAAACCAGCCCGCCAATAAGCCAGCAAATAAGCCAGTCAGTCAATAAGCCAGCCAGCCAATAAGCCAGTCAGCCAATAAGCCAGTCAGCAAATAAGCCAGTCAGCCAATAAGCCAGCCAATAAGCCAGCCAATATGCCAGCCAATAAGCCAGTCAGCCAATAAGCCAGCCAGACAATAAGCCAGCCAGACAATAAGCCAGCCAGTCAGCCAATAAGCCAGCAACGCAGCTGTCTATTCTGATCCGTCGGATCCTACATCAGATCTGCAGTCATCATCTTCAACGACCCCCCCCCCCCCCCATCCAACCCTGGCAACTCGTCTGCCTTCTTCTCTCTGGTCTCTACAGTAACCGAACTCGGTTCTTCCGTTTACATCTTCTGAGGCTCGAGTCGACGAAACGCTCGTGAATAAGCTGTTGCCCTGCGTTCAGTCTTCGAGTCGAGCTGAATACCGATCCTTTTCAGTTCCTCCTCCATCATTACTAATCACACACCATAACCTTCCTCAGGCTGCTTTTCATTCAAAACTTAAGACACTCCTTTTCACGAACTCTTATCCTGTCTCATCTGATCCTCCACCCTCCAATTCCCGGCCCAGACGACACCCGCTTTAGTAGCCTAGCTGTTCTGATCTTATGGTAACTCGACCTAAACCACCACGGACTATACTCTCACGGACAACCCTTCTGACTCAACGCAGCGCTCGTGAATAAGCTGGTACCCCGCGCTTGGCTTTCGAGCGTCACTTTAGAAATTTCGAGTTTACGATTACGATATAGTTTACGCTGCATACGATTCCAACTAAAGCAGCCACTACTCTGATGCACGCATTTATGCATTCCAAGCTATTTGTGGGGCGAGATGGACCGATGGTGTAGTGGTGGGTCCTGTCCTTGGAGCTCCTTGGAGTTCCAGGTTCGAATCCACCTTAAGCCGCTTCGTAGGGACCTTAGGCAAGTGCTTCACTCGCAGTTGCTCAGCGCTTCGGTGTGAAACTCCGATTCAGTGTCGGCGCTGTAGTCGGGAGCGCGTCCAACAGTGCTATCTATGCAGGCTTAAGTTGCTTAACCCTTTCGCGCCGTATTCAATCATAATCTGTCGTAATGCCGCGACTCGCTTCATTGACGGCATTCCAAAAGAAGAACGAGGTACGAAGGTTGAATCCGATTTATTGAAATGTTTAAACGACACGAAATTATTCGCACAGAATAATCTGCGACTGCAATGAAGACAATAGAAATGAAGACAATAGAAACGCAACCGACGACAAACAACAATATGACAATAGAAGCTGAGAAGAATAGAATCGATTGTTCTTCTTCTTCCTAGCATTGTTCCTTCGTCTGCTGGAGATGTTTGCACAACCTGAGCCGACCTGGATGAGTTCGGATGAAGCGTGGGTCGTTGAGAAGGTCAACCATCCTCGTCTGATACTCCTTCTCCTCTTCCACCTGCCTCTCCAGCATCCTCCGCTTCTCTTCCTCTTCCATCTCTCTCTGGCGTCGGTTGTATTCGATCTGACTGGAAAGATCTCTTCCATACTCGCAGTCCTCCTCCTGCCTCTTCCTCTCCCTCTCCTCATCCACTCTCCGCAGTTCCTCCAGACCCGCTTCCATCCGTCGATCCAATTCCAGATTCTTCTGCTTCGCATCCGCCCTCTCCGCGTCTTCACACACAAAACAAATCACAAGCATCGTGAACTATGGCGCTATATAATTAGATTAGATCGCAAGACAAAGATCATCCAGATGAGTCTAAACTCAATTGAATCAGAAAAACACTTCGACTGATCTTGGTAGATACACATCTTGATAGACATATCTTGATAGATATATCTTGATAGATAGATAATATATCTTGATAGATAGATAATATATCTTGATAGATAGATAATATATCTTGATAGACATATCTTGATAGACAGATATATGTATCAAGATATATATCAAGATATATCTTGATAGATATATCTTGATAGATAATATATCTTGATAGACATATCTTGGTAGACATATCTTGATAGATACATCTTGATATATATCTTGATAGATAGATAATATATCTTGATAGATATATCTTGATAAATATATCTTGGAAAGACCCTACATAAATTATCTCAATGAATAGACAGATGAAGCGATTATTGGAGTAGTAAATGGATGGATAGAAGGATCAAAAGATGGATAATAGGGTAGATAGATAGATAGATGGATGACATATCTTGATAGACATATCTTGATAGACATATCTTGATAGACATATCTTAATAGATATATCTTGATAGAGATATACGCCCATAGAGATGGGCGTAATGATGTATCGATGGGCGGGTGCGTGCGTGGATGGATAGATAGGTGGATGGATAGATAGGTGGATGGATAGATAGGTGGATTGATAGATTGGTGGATGGATAGATAGGTGGATGGATAGATAGATAGGTGGATGGATAGATAGGTGTATGGATAGATGGATGGATGGATAGACAGATGGATAGATAGGTACTTGGATGGATAGATAGATGGATGGATAGATAGGTGGATTGACAGATAGGTGGATAGATAGGTGGATGGATGGATGGACATGCATTGTCTTATAGGCTATTGTTGTCTACCTTTCAGTTGTCTTTGTTTGTTGATGGACTTGGCTGAGTCGCACATGAGTCGGTCACGTGCCTCCTTCTCCATCCTCCACACTCTGTCCTGCTTCTCCTGAACCATCCTCACCTCACAGTCGATGACGTCATTTATCCTCCTCTCCTCATCCGCCTCCGCTGCTCGCATCGTTCGCAGGAAGTCCAGGTATCGCAACGTCTCCTCTTTAGTCGCCCTCTACCGTACCGAACAACAACAGCAGCGACGTAACACATGATCTAGGATTATTATTATTATTAATTAATTAATATTATTGTGATTATTTAAACAAAATAATCGCCATCAGACGTTGCAACGACGGTTACTAATGTCATCAATATTACCATTATTACCTTTATTATTATTACCTCTATTACCATTATTCCCTTTATTATTATTATTATTATTACCTTTAGTACTATTATTCCCTTTATTATTATTACCTTTATTACCATTACCTTTATTACCATTATTATCTTGAATATTATTATTGTTATCATTATTTAATATAAATATATATATATATATATATATATATATATTGTCAGTATGCATTCATTTAGCAACACTGTATCACTACAGTATCATGCTAAAGCATCAATCGAAGGCAATAAACAATATATTGCACATCTTGACTTGACTTCTAAGTTGAGCGCTTTACAGATTTTTAGCTCACGATGTTAGGTAAGATGGGAATTGTGGGCAGATAACGTGAATGGTGTATGGTAGAAATTGTGGGCTGTTATATGTATGTGAATGCAGGATGGGAATTGTGTGTTAGCAACATGAATGGTGCATGATGGGAACTGTGGGTTGTCACGTGAAATGATGCATGGTGGGAATCGTGGTGGTTGGTCTTGTCAGTATATAACTTGCCTTGTTCATGATTCGTTCGTATTCCTCGTTCGACCTCTCCAGCAGGTTTTGTTCGGTGAGCTTCATATCAAAGACGAGTTCCTCCTTCAGTTCGTTCGTCCTTCGTTCGTGGTTCGATCTCAACATCCGATCGTATAAATTCCTCATCGATGCCTTCTCGTGATGCTTAGCCGCCCTCGTCTGATCGTCCTCCACCGACCACAGACGCCTCTGCTCAGTCTGCAGCAATCAATCAATCAATCAATCAATCAATCAATCAATCAATCAATCAATCAATCAATCAATCGATCTACCACTCAATCAATCAATCAATAAATAAATCAATCGATCGATCGATCAATCAATCAATCAATCAATAAATAAATAAAGAAATAAATAAATCAATCAGTCTATCAATCAATCAATCAGTCAGTCAATCAAACAATCAATCAGTCAATCAAACAATCAATCGATCGATCAATCGAACAATCAATCAATCAATGCAGCAGATAAGAGATCATTTATTAAGTTCATCAGAACAAATGATCAAAGAAATCTTAAAGTTATAGTTATAACGGAACCTGATGAGATTCTGAGACAAAGTGAAGAGTTGACTTTTGTCTAAACGATTGCAAATAAGTTTTAAAAGATCATCTCAAGTCAACTACGTATACAATCATGTAGTTCAATAGTTCATAGTAATAATTATAATTAGCCAACCTATTGAACCTGAAGTTGCATAAATTATAATTGTTCAAGTAATTTAAGTATACCATAATAATTACTTAGATGATGTGGCTATTAATCACCAGTTTGAGAATTGTAGAAAAATAACAACGGGTAAGACCATGATCCACGTGGAGTTGTTGTGTGAAAAGAAAAGATTTTACTTTAGAAAAAACCATTGGGATTAATCTTTGAAACCTTGTCAACAATTCTCATCAAGGGTTTTACTTATTCGACATCACAGATCAAGGTGTACTACATTTCACAGAATTATAGACAATGGATTAATTTCTCGGATCTTTACTGCGGGTGGCTCGGTCGCAATATAAACGTGGAGTAGCGGTGGTGAAGGATCTCACCCTCAGGGTCGAGGCCATAAGACAGCCGCTATATAAATATGTGATTACATTTACATTTACTTCGTTATCTAGAGAATTTATGAAACATGCAGAGTTTAGAATTCACTTTTATCACTGGAGAGAGAGAGCGGAGGTGAAAAGACGATATATAACTGGAGAGAAGAGCAAGAGAAGAGATACCAGAAACATCTTCTCCTCTTCGACCATCATCTTCTCCGTCCTCTTCTTCTCCTCCTTCGCAGCAACCTGCTTCTGCAACACATACATCTGGTCGCAGTTCCTCCGCAAGATGTCCTGCGCTTCCATCTCCTCGCGCCGCGCACGCGCATCGAAGTCGACCTGACCCAGTTGGTCGTAGAGTTCGTTGACCTGCTTCTCTGTCTTCCTATTGGCTGCCTTCGCCTTCATCTGCTCGACCCTGTCTGCCGCTGCTTCGAGCAGCAGAGCCTTCGACACACGACTACGCACATCGTCACTCTCCTCCCTACAACACCAGCAGCAAATACAACTACAACAACAACAACAACAACAACAACTACAACAACAACATCTACAACAACAACAACAACAACAATTGACGATTACTGGTAACAGTCAACGAACATTGCGGAAAAGGGGGGCTGTCCACATATGACGTAGGCAAGGGAGGGAATCACCGGATATCCTATAGGTGTTTTGCGTATGGGGCGTATACGCAAATTGAAGGATCTCGACAAAATGTACGCAGGCAAAATAAATGTCTGATTATGATCGGTATGAGAAGAATTTTGGAAAAATAAGTCTGGGGTGTAGGGTGGGTGGGACTATGACCTACGTGAAGTTGCGGTGTGAAAGGCAGACTTCACTATGGTGCCATGAGAAAAACTAGTGAGGTTGAACCTCTCCCGCAATTCACACCATATACAGTGGCGGCGCTAGGGGGATGGGGGGGGGTAAACCACCTATTAAAGGCTAAGCCCCCCTAAAAAAGGCCATCCGGTTTTCTATATTGAAAAATTTCCACGATTTTCGACCGGATGACTAAAAAAGTCGTCAGAAAATTTTGCGGATGAAAATGGAAGATTTCTCCGCGAGGCTTCGGCCCACAAAACTGAAATCCTGGCGCCGCCACTGATCATGTAATTATGGCGTCCACATTGCCTTACTTACAACTCTAATTATCTTATAATAGTCGTCCGATGGTTGTTATAAAAACATTATGATTACGGTATAATTAAATTCTGTTCAGATATATAAACAGTAAAACATAACATTTAACAAATTGCCGACGGTAAACTAGACGTCTACAGATGACCTTAGCTAATTTGCTATCGTAGCCTAATAGAGGGGGTTATTTGCAGCCTATTTATGCATCGAAGGTGGTCTACAAAAAATGAACGAGTTTCAAGTTGAGCAGAGGAGGAGTAGAAAACAAGATTTTTTGCGTGTGTAAATTCATTCATTCATGCAAGTATTTATATAGCGGATGTGTTCCGATCTGGAGTTTAAAAACCGAACTTAAAGTGAAAACTGAGAGACCTAGCTCCTCCTCCTCCTCCTCCTCCTCCTCCTCCTCCTCCGTGTTCATAACAGATCCTCATCTATAACCAAAAATTAACGAATGGTTGAGAGTCGCGATTAGAAAGACTGAAACTGACATGCCTCCAAACCGCAGGCTTTAATTTTTGCTGTGGAATGAATGAATGACCTCCCTAATACAAGTCATGCTGAGGTCGTATCTGGGGACCATGCTAACTGTTGCTGCCCGTTATCTTAACAATTTTCGTTTTCACTGAGTTCTTCACACTCTTATTAGTTTGCACTGTGAGAGACACTTTATAAGTTCCTATATATAATTATATACCGGTACACGAATAGAATTTCGCAAACTGTTGAAGACTTTTTTCGCTTGAAATCGGCCAGGAGTGCCTCGGAGTTGGCCAGGGCTGTTTTTAAGGAACTTTTAGAACTGCACAACCCCTTCTTTTCTTTCCCATCTTCCATGGTAAATTACTCCCAGTCGGAGGAAAATAGCCTTATTCAACTAGTTTTCACTGTACAGTTCTTCTACAACTGCACAAATCCATACAATTTAGAACTGCACATTTTGTGTACGACTGCACGTTAAAAAAACCTGGAGTTGGCATCTTGAAGGGGCGCTATATAAATTCTGACTGATTGATTGATTGAGAATAGAATGAGTGATTGTTCTACATACGCCATCTGTTGCATAAGTTTTTCCTGAACCAATTTAAGACGTTCTGCTTCTTTGAAATCTCGGAACTCTTTGATCTTTTTGCGATTCCGTTCCATTCGTTTCGCCAACGTGTCTTCCAAACCAATGCATTCGTCGCGGTATCTCACCTCCTCCGATCCAAGCAACTCCTTCAGTCTGTCATCAAACGCACAGACACACATAATCTTTGTTTGTATGTGCACTTGTTAAATCGCCCCTTCAAGATTACTGCTCAGAAGCGCTCCCGACTACAGCGCGGACATTACATCGGAGTTTCACGCCAAAGCTCTGAGCAATTGCGAGTGAAAGACTTGCCCAAGGTCCCTACGTGGCGGATTCAGGTGGATTCGAACCTCCGGATGCAAGGCAACGAACTACACCACCGAGCCACACTAAATATATATATATATAATATGTATACCATAAATATTATATCAGTTGGTTGGTTGGCTCGCTGGCTAGCTGACTGACTGACAAACTGCTCGAATTGTTGACTGATCGCTTCAATTTTTTCTTGTTTACTAATTATGTAAGAAATTCGATTGGCAAAGTTCCCCGAGCATCATCATTTGTCTACATTATTTACATGGATTATGTTTCTTCGATAATTGTTGATTATTGTTGATTATTATTATTAAACCTTTCACAGTCTAGAACTGATTTTGAGATGAGTGCAGAGCAGAGCAAAAGAAGAGTCACTCAACCGTATAATCAGCTTTCCATTCATCCATCCACAAACAGATGAAGTCGTCAGAAAGAAAATCAGGTAAAAACAAATTAAACCGATTTAATAAAAGTCTCTAATTAATTAATTAATTAATTAATAATAATAATAATAATATATTTTCTTTAATTAAACGCCTGCAAGACGCACTGCGCTTTACATTTACAAGTTATGCAGTAATCTTAATTAAACTTAACTACCAACTGAACAGATAGCTTTGTAATTACACGGCGCCAATAGCAGCCTACAAAGCAAATCCGCCCAACGGGGGCTCGAACTCACTACCTCTCGCACCTTTGGCCAGCGTGTTAATAGTAATCAATAGCTAATCAGTAGTAATTGCATAGAAAAGCAAAGATCAGATTATCAGCCGTTTATCCTTCATTCCTTCGAAAACAGATCTACACTCAGGTCGATAGATTATCTGCATTAATCGTAATGTCATTGAATAATATTCCAACCTTTCCCTTCTCTGTTCCACTCCGAGATGGTAGATGTGCATCTCATCCTTAACCTTCGTCCTGGCGACCCTTGAGCGAACCCTTCGGTCGGTGAGTTTCTCGAATTCATTTCGAAGATCGAGTTTCTCTTGCAGTATTCGAAGTTCAGTTCCTCTTTCATCGTCATCGATCAAACGATCGACTTTTCGTCGTCGAATCAACTCTCGCTCGTAGACGTCAGGATCGACCGGACGACCTAACTACAACACAGCACATCACGTGACCTAACTACAACACATCACGTGACCTAACTACAACACACATCACGTGACCTAACTACAACACACATCACGTGCACATGCATGGGACAACTTCATGTACAATAACTATCGAGTGGACGCACCCGCAAACACGTACAGCCCATGAATTCAACTGTAAATACACAAAGTTCCTGCACGATGGGAGGTTCTAAAAAGACGCTTCATAAATAGACAGACAACATGAGGTTATTACTGAAACATTTTTTTTTAAAACTCAAAACTGTCCTTTTTTGCCGTGCTAGAGTCGGTAGCGCTTCTGAGTAGTCCCTTTGAAGAAGCGGTATATAAATTCTTGAATGAATGAATGAATGAATGAACAATATGATGACAACCAGCGATGAAGTCCAAACGATGATAAGCAAATTTATGCAAATCAGACATTCGTCAACAATAACAAAACAATATTTTCATCAGCACAACAAAATCTTTGGGGCGCGGTGGCGTACGATATTACATGGTATGCTCGGTTACTTCGGAGCCTTGGAGCCGAAAGTTAGCGGGTTCGAATTCACCTTAAGCCACCGCGTATGGACCATGAGCAATTGCTCAAGCACTTCGGCGTGAAACTCCGATTCAGTGTCTGCGCTGTTATAGTCGGGAGCGCCTCTGAGTAGTAATCTTGAAGGGGCGCTACAGCAAGCGCTCATGAATACATGCATACGTTTACATTGACATCATCAAATGTTAGTTTGAACACGGTGTATTGTATTGTATTGTATTGTATTGAGATGGATGAGGAATTGAGTGCAGCTTACGATGTGGACGGAGTGTGGAAAGGGACCCCGCACTTCGCGCACTCTGCTCGGCCGACTCAGCCAGAACGACTCGGCTGATGACATGACGAACTGCGAGCTATGACAAGAGGTCGTCAAATACGATCCTAAAACTTCTTCTAAAATTAGATTCAGTCAATTCAACCGGTCACAACAATAAATAATTTTTATTGTTCTAAGCAATTGTTGTTGCGCGGAAGAAATCTCAAAAACTTCCACGTTTTCCTCTGATCGACTCGCAATCCAATGTAAAAGAAAATATTACCACTTAACAGGATATAGTTCGGCAAAGACAATAGTATTGTAATAATTGTATTTAGTAACGAATTCTACTGTGACAGATTCTCTAAAAAGCAGCTTTTGTAGAAAATAAAACAAAAACAATTTTCGTGGACTCCACGATTTGTAAACACAACTGTAATGACGTCATGACGCGTCATCTTGAAAGGACTAAATATTCCATGAGGGTCATATACATTTAATTTAATAATATTCGTTTATTGACGTTCAATCTGACAGACCGCGGAACGATTACAGGCAGGGCTGTTTTTAAGGAATTTTTAGAACTGCATAACCCCTTCTTTTCTTTCCTTTCCTCCATGGTAAATTACCTCCAATGGGACGACACTGACCTTTTTTTTACTAGTTTCAACTGCACATTACTTTATGCCTCCCCTGTTTGGTGGGGGTTTGCCAACGCAATGGAACGTTCAAGCTTTCTTCCAACCGAATTTCCTAGTTTTGACACTCTCTGTTCTAGGGCTGACTCTGCTCTTTTCCGCTCTATCCTCTTAAATCCTTGTCACATTCTTCACAACCTCCTCCCTCCCATTAAGGTCACTCCATACAATACTCGACCAAGGCCACATAATCTCACCCTTCCTCATAGGCGGAGACCTGGGCCGAGAATTGGGGGGGACGGAAAGACGCGAGATTTTCCGAAAAATTTCTGACGACCGGCGAAATCTCGAAAAAAAATTATTTTCGCCGCCAAAAAAGTTGATGACCTTTTTTTTTAGTCATCCGGCCAAAATCTCGAGGAAATGTTCTATTTTCGCTGCCAAAAAAGTCTTGACGCTCAAACATTGGGGGGGGGGACAAATGCATGGGCCGTCCCCCCAACACTTTGATTGGGGGGACCGTCCCCCCTGTCCCCCCCTAGGTCTCCGCCCATTCCCTTCCTAGAGTTGATTCTTTTGCCAGAAACAGTTTTATTATGCGAATGTTATATAACTTTGCATAAATGTTTTTTTCCTATTATTTATTTCCTCTGTAAACTACTGTGCATTTGCTGGTGGTATAATAAAGAATATTCTTACTTTCTTACTTACTTACATGAGTGCTTTTACAACAGCCCAAATCTTTTTAGAACTGCACAGTTTGTGTAGGCCTACAACTGTTACTGCACGCTAAAAAAGCCCTGATTACAGGTACAAGTTATACGAAGTAAGGCCAGCACGCTACAACATCACTGCAAAGGCATCTTACTTACAAGAAATTCCGCCACTTCACGTCCGCGCCTCAGTGCCCGTCCCAAGCGATATGAAGAAGGAGGGCGACGCTAATGATATATGTTGTCATACAGTGGCGTGAAACTGTTACGGGTCGATTCAAATTCAAAGTGTCACAGCAAGAAATCCTTCATTATTTGCTCACTACACAGGTGTCAAAATTGGGATAATGTTAGCAGACCTGTTAAAGTTTGACCTCTGATCTGACCTCCATTTTTAAAGCATCAGTAATGTTCATGCTTCTTTGATCAGGATAATTGAAAAGATCTGATAAAAAACAGTCTGTCTCTATTTGTTTTTAATACCGCTCTTTTATTTACTCTTTTATTATGTTTTATTAATGTGCCACCGTGCTTCTTTTCGCCATTGTAGCTTATGCATTTAGTTCTTGTAAAGTATGGGCGTAGGCTAGGCCTATATTAAACCTCTTCCTCACACACAATCCCCTTAATCCTCTCCCCCCACATTAACAATTTACTAACAAAATTCAACCATGAGTCCTAAGTAGCCAAACTTTCAACTGTGTTAACGCGAACATACAACTTTTAGCCTGTTGATTTTTTGGAAATACACGAATACACAATTACACATGCATACAGAAATATCTTTCAGCCCACACTACCCACAACCCGCTTCCACTCCCGCACTATAATTATGTGACCCTCTTCCTCCCTCACTCTACCCGAAACCCTCTTTCTCCCCCACTCCACCCATAGCCCTCTTCCCGCAATACTAACCGAAACCCTCTTCCCCACTCTACCCGAAACCCTCTTCCTCCCCCACTCCACCCATAGCCCTCTTCCACTCCTGCACTATAATTATGTAATCCTGTTCCTCCCCACTCTACCCATTGCCCATTTTCTCCCCACTCCACCCATAGCCCTCTTCCCCCCACTCTACCCAAAACCCTCTTCCTCCCCCACTCCACCCATAGTCTTCTTCTCCCACTCTACCCGAAATCCTCTTCCCCACATTCATCCGCTAACCCTCAATTTCACTGACGCAATAAAAAAAATTATCAGCAAACTTCAGATGTGCTTCGGATGACATGTTGCGCACGTGCATCTTTGCATCCGTCGCCCATCAAAATCATCATCATTATTATCATCATCATCAGCAGCAGCAGCATTATCATCATCATTATCAGCAGCATCAGCAGCAGCATCAGCAGCATCAGCAGCAGCATCAGCAGCAGCAGCATCATCAGCCAACATGGCGCCTGTTCCCCAACAACGCATCCGCTGAACAAATAATATCTGATCCTCAGTTCAGTGGTGGTGCTATCTCGCGTCGGATGTTCGTGGGCGGGTACGTACGTACGTGCGTGTGTGTGTTTGAGTGGGAGACTAAGAAAGAGAGGGAGGCAGAGGCAGAGGGGGAGAGGCAGAGGGAGAGAGAGAGAGGGAGGAAGGCAGAGGGAGAGAGAGAGAGGCAGAGGCAGAGGCAGGGGGAGAGAGAGAGAGTGAGAGAGATAGAGAGAGGGAGGCAGAGGCAGAGGCAGGGGGAGAGAGGCAGAGGGAGAGAGAGAGTGAGAGAGAGAGAGAGAGAGAGAGAGAGAGAGAGAGAGAGAGAGAGAGGGAGGCAGAGGCAGGGGGAGAGCGACAGCGGGAGAGAGGGAGGCAGAGAGAGAGGGAGGGAGAGAGAGAGGCAGAGGAAGAGGCAGGGGGAGAGAGACGGAGGGAGAGAGGGAGGCAGAGAGGGGAGGGAGGCAGAGAGAAGCAGGGAGGGAGACAGAGGGAGGAGGAGTTGATAATATGGGACCGTGACAGCCAATTAAAAAAAATTCAAAACTATTTCCTGCGGAGGAGCCTGGTTTTCTTCCAGCGGGGGATAATCATTCATAGGAGAGATGCGATCATTGGAATCCGGATATCGCGACACTGATGCAGTCGTTTAAATACGAAAAACAACAAACCGTCTGTCGTCGTCGGGGGCGGAGGTGGCGGGTGGTGGGTGAGGTTCATTCTCTGTCTCCATCCACATCTCCTCGTCCGTTGAAATAATGACAATAATTGCGTCAATGATTATTATCCGCTAATTATTTCTCTGCAGCCGTTTGGATTGCTTTATGTGCGCTTCGGTTTGGATGGAGGGGGTGCAGCTGTCGGGAAGGGGGGGGCTATCGGGAAGGGGGAGCTGTTGGGAAGGGGGAATGTCGGGAAGGGGACAGCTGTCGTGGGTCGTCAGCTGCAGTGGAATTGTTGGTGGAAAGAAGAAGGGAGGAGAGTGGTGGTGGTGTTATTGTTGGTGGAAGAAGTGTTTGATCCTGCCTCATTAACCCCCGTTGGTGTCGTTGCATGCATCTGCCCCGGTGCATCCGTGTAAGGAGGGCGGTTGAGGACACACACACCAGCGTCATTATCATTATATACTAACACCACATCCACATCATCATCTGTCTCACTTGCATTGACGCTGCTGTATCCTGTTCTTACCACGCAACAGCAAAGTGCATTCATCTAGTAAAGTAGGCCTTCGACGTTTATACTCAGTGGACGGTTGGTTGGAGAGCAGGGCCTTGTGAGGGGGTGGAGGCACTGGAGAGCAGGCCCTTGTGAGGGGTTGGAGGCACTGGAGAGCAGGCCCTTGTGAGGGGTTGGAGGCACTGGATAGCAGGCCCTTGTGAGAACTGGGGACACTGGAGAGCAGGCCCTTGTGAGGGGGTGGAGGCATTGGAGAGCAGGCCCTTGTGAGGGGGTGGAGGCACTGGAGAGCAGGCTCTTGTGAGGGACTGGAGGCACTGGAGAGCAGGCCCTTGTGAGGGACTGGAGGCACTGGAGAGCAGGCCCTTGTGAGAACTGGGGACACTGGAGAGCAGGCCCTTGTGAGGGGATGGAGGCACTGGAGAGCAGGCCCTTGTGAGAACTGGGGACACTGGAGAGCAGGCCCTTGTGAGGGGATGGAGGCACTGGAGAGCAGGCCCTTGTGAGAACTGGGGACACTGGAGAGCAGGCCCTTGTGAGGGGATGGAGGCACTGGAGAGCAGGCCCTTGTGAGAACTGGGGACACTGGAGAGCAGGCCCTTGTGAGGGGATGGAGGCACTGGAGAGCAGGCCCTTGTGAGAACTGGGGACACTGGAGAGCAGGCCCTTGTGAGGGGATGGAGGCACTGGAGAGCAGGCCCTTGTGAGAACTGGGGACACTGGAGAGCAGGCCCTTGTGAGGGGATGGAGGCACTGGAGAGCAGGCCCTTGTGAGAACTGGGGACACTGGAGAGCAGGCCCTTGTGAGGGGATGGAGGCACTGGAGAGCAGGCCCTTGTGAGAACTGGGGACACTGGAGAGCAGGCCCTTGTGAGGGGATGGAGGCACTGGAGAGCAGGCCCTTGTGAGAACTGGGGACACTGGAGAGCAGGCCCTTGTGAGGGGATGGAGGCACTGGAGAGTAGGAGTTCAATTCTCCTTCTTTGGCACTGATAGGGTTACTGTGGATTAGGGGCGGATAACGACATTTTTAAAGGGGCCAAAACTTTGGTCTTGGGTCGGGAAAAATTTCGTCGGTCTTTGGCGAAAAATCTGATGACCTTTTTATTTTAATCGTTTTTTAGTCATTTTGGCGGAAATATCATGGAAAATATACCATTTTCCATGACAAATAGCTGATAACTTTTTAAGTCATACACTACTTTTCTCTCTGCATTGCGTGAAAACTGATTCAAACATTGGATAAAATGCTAATTTCCTGTCTCACATTTGCCGCTGCATTGTTGAAAGTCTGTAGGAGGGGGCCACGTCCTGTGCAAATTTCTCAATGGGGCCATGGCCGGATTGGCCCCTGGATCCGCCCCTGCTGTGCATGGACCTTGAGAGCAAGCATGGGCGTAGTTTATCAGGGGCTAGGGGGGCTAAGCCACCCCAAGAAGACCCAGATTCATTTTTTACCGTGTAAATGGTATCTTTTCCCGGGCTTAGTCCCCCCAAGAAGGCTCTAGCCCTCCAAGAACGGAAACCAAACTCCGCCCATGAGAGCAAGTCCTTTACTATTCGTCCTGTAGTCAGAGCTGTTGAAGACGTCGTGCATTTTGTTGTAACAAGCAAAAGAAATATTTTTGAAGTAAAAATGAAATTATGAAAAAAGGTGATATATTTCCAGTTGATAAAATGGGATTTCTTTCCAGTTTTCCACATTGGATGCATTCCAGGAGTATTAAATCAAAATTTAAACACAGCTCACAACGAGCTGTATTCTTCAGGAGAGGTGTTGGGATAATAATTATTATGAGTAGAATTAGCCTATATCCAAAAGGTGCAAACAATCCGTCGGTCGCTCTTTATGAAAACTTGGAGGGAATTAATCAGTAGTATAATTGTGTTATACAGTCAACTATAATTTATCTCTGCACATTACAATTAATTATATATTAATAACATCACTTCGATGTTTTTTATTATCACATGTAGGCCCTATTATAGGCCTATAACAGTGTTGTCACGTTGTATGTTTGCAAAGAGTGCATTCAAACATGGTACTTAAGCTACTTACTTACAAACCAATTAACTTGTTGCCCTGCTAAGTTATTAAATAACTTAGCAGGGCAGCAAGTTAATTGGTTTTTACGAATTTTTACAAGCACAAAATGTCTATAATGTGTGGTACTATCTTCGTTTACTGCAATTCTATAGATGTCACACCGCAATCAGGTTAAGGTTAAGGTTGGGTTTAGATGAAAAGTAGACTGTGTTCTGTCAATGTTCTCATAAGAATGGTTTCTTTGCTAACATGCTTTGTTTGCGGGGGGCGCTAGAGTAATGGATAAGACGCTGGCGTAAAGAGCGAGAGGTAGCGAGTTCGAGTCCGCGTTGGACGAACATGCCTTGCATAGCCTACGCTGCTACTAGCGCAGATTATTGCAGGCTGTCTGCTCAGTTAGTATAGTTAAGATTTGTGTATTCTGTGATTTCCGTTCTTGTGAATTGTTTAAACTGCATAATTGTTCACTGTAAGCGGTTGCGGTCTATCAACCGGATTGTTGAATAAACGAAAATTATTATTAATTTAATAATTATTATTATTATCGTTTTTGGTTGGACAAATTGTGCGGCCCAGGGTGAAAATTGCAATGACTGTGCAATGTGCATTTCTGGCGGAAATAAACTCCGGAGCAAGTCTAGTTCTCGTTCCTGATAACCGTCTGGATAGTTTCCTCCCTTCATCGCCTATCATGATCTCCTCCGTTACGTTGGTCGTTGACGATATTATGTAATTCTCTCGCCATGAATCAATCCAACTTATTCATTAATCACCAGGGCTTTTTTAGCGTGCAGTTGTACAAAAAATGTGCAGTTCTAAATGTATCTGTGCAATTGTAGAAGCACTTCTGTTCAGTTAAAACTAGCAAAAAAGGTAACTGTCCTCCGATTTGGAGTAATTTATCACGGAGGATGGGAAGAGAAAGAAGGGGCTGTGCAGTTCTAAAAATTCCTTAAAAACAGCAATGTTAATCACAATTCACTCTTTCTGTCCTCGTTCACACAACCTCACAATTCCACGTTCTGACTTTCTCACCAGAAATGGTTTTTTTATTATTAGAATTCATGCCTTACACTTATTAACAGTTATTTAACATCATTTTTCATCCATGTTACTATACTTTCTTATTACCGGTATACTTCTATTGTGTTATATTGCAGAATTGTCAATGTCCCATTGTGCGTTTGCAAATGGAGTAAAAAGGCTATACTTACTTACCTACTTACTTACTTACTTACTTACTTACGTACTTACTTACTTACTTACCTACTTACTTACTTACTTACTTACTTACTTACTCACTCACTTTCCTTTGGAACAGCTTCATCCTGCGATGCTCTCCAGTTCTAACAGATGAATGCGCATGTGCGTATTTGAACACATAATTCATCTTCTTTCTAGACAGCTGTTGTCTAATGCGTACACTACAGTAGGTCATGACATTTTCTATTATTAGTGGCTTTCGCGCCACATATCATATTATGAGTTTATAATAATTATATCATATTGCTGTTGCACATATTATTATAGGCTTCGTTTGGACGTGTTTCACGTTTGTCTACACACATAATTATAATGCATTATATATATATATGTATATATATAGAGTGAGCATTATACGTGCATCTCTTACTTATATATTATGATATAAGACCATATACATTATGTATATATTATATTTATATATAGGAATAACGTATGCTTAGTGAGTGATCATTATTATGCTTCTCAATAAATGGGGCGTCAACTCTGATCTGATCAATGTCTGTCTGTCTGTCTGTTAGCCTGTATGTCTGTGTTTCTGTGCCTCAGTCTGTGTTTCTGTGCTTCTGGCTGTCTGTCTGTCTGTTTGTCTCTCTTTCTGCTTTCGTCGTCGAAAGCTGCGAAAGTAAGAGAAAGAGAGACATACACACTACACAGAAAGACAGAGACAGACAAAAAGACAGACAGACAAAAAGACTGTCAGACATCTACTCGTGCATGCTCTTTCTTTTCAGCTTCCATTGTTCGATTTTTAAATTAGGACTGTTTTTAAAATGTTGACCAGACAGACAGACAGACAGACAGACAGACAGACAGACAGACAGACATGCATATGCATAAATACATACATACATACATACATACATACATACATACATACATACATACATACATACATACATACATACATACATACATACATACAAACATACAAACATACATACATACATACATACATACATACATACATACATACATACATACATACATACATACATACATACATACATACATACATACATACATACATACATACATACATACATACATACATACATACATACACACATACGTACGTACATGCATACATACATGCAGACAGACAGGGACAGAAATACAGACAGACAGATAAAGACAGGGAGGCATACTGCTGGACACTTTAGCTGTTGGTCTGTTCGGTTGTCTGTTCCTCATCACGCTTATTATGTTGGGTTCGCAGATGGTAGATGGCAGATCCGCTGATCAAGCAACGCAAGAAGTATCTATAAGCAAAAGCGAAATTAAGTCTAAACCATTTGAGTAAATTTAGAACTGGACAAAAAAACACAAATAGAGTCGTTGTACACCAATAACATTGAACACTCAGTTTAATGGCGCTGCATAAAATGTCACTAGGATTATGTTTCTATGACTGTATAGTCTTCAAACTGATAGAGTTGGTAAAGGTTCTAACTGGATCAATGTTTTAAAAAAGAATTAACTTGGAATTCAAGGTCAGACAATCACTGTTGAAACGTCCACATTAAAGGAGGAAGAACTCTCTGGTTTTGTCTGTATAACATGACATAACATGACACAACATAACAAATATAACATGAGTTTTAAGTGGTTCAGAAGACCCTGGGTCTGTTAGAACCACTGCAAATTAACCTGGAACATTTAATAGCCCAATTTTTCTAGCTTCCTTTTAAACGCTGAGACCGTGTCCACCGACACAGTGCTATCATCCAATCCGTTCCATATGTCTACAACTCTAGCACTGAAGAATTTCTGTCCCAATGTTCCTTTCGGCTTCTTAACAATTTGTACCTATGACCCCGAGTTCCAAAGAACTTCTTCTAACTTAGTGCTTCCTTTCCAGTAATGATCTTGTATGCTTCAATTAGATCTCCTCTGCTCCTCCGTCTCTCCAATGTTGTTAGACCACACCTTTCCAGCCTCTGTATAGGTATTCGAGCATTGTTTTATCTGATGACCCTGCTTTGTGGGGGTGGGGGAAGAATTCAGGGTTATGGTAAGAGGGGGAAGCGGGACAAACGGTCGTTTTCGACTGGACGACAACCGCTGAGAAAAAACCGACAACACCCTGTAAATAAATCCTACTTTTAAATGTTATGACTTTTTTTAGTACATCAGTCTGCGTTGTCGAAATTTTCTGACGGCGATTTTTTTTATCTATCTGGAATATATACACGTACACAGCAACTGTCGAATTTTTATGGGGGGGAGATAATCTTACGAATAACAATTTCTCTGGGGAAATATTACATATGCGCAGGTAAACAGCTCTCCATTTTTTTCTGGGGAATGTCATTCCTGATGATAAACTCACTCCCCCAGAGATGCCTAGATGAGACACTGGCATTCGAGGGCGCTCTACTGCAGCCAACGTTTCTGAGAATTAGTCTCCTAAATCAACAGGGTGCTGGTAGAAGTGAAATGTGTATGGATCGGACCGTTTAGGAGATAATCGCTTGGAATAACAGTTTTGCATCTTCACAACCAGCTGCCGCAGGAGTTTATGGTTATTGGTGATAATGTCAGTTGTCACCTCTTCATCTTCATCATCTTCATCATCCTCAGTCCAGGACGAACAACACAACCGCCGTCTAATCAGTCACAGCACATGTGTTGTAGGGGTCTAAATCTATGCACCAAATGCATTCGCAGGTCACGGGTGAGGGGGGGGGGTATCAATCGTAGGTCACAGAGGTCATCAACCTAGGGCAGAACTCAATCCTCAAAACAAATGTTTGACCCAAGTTAGATTAAACGTGTTGCTAAACCTTGTGCTGTACCAGGATATTGTCTCCAAATTGTCTCGTCCTCCTCCTCCCCCATCTCCATAAAATATGGGAGAATTGGAAGATACATGCATGTATCGCGTAGGCCTATAATTATTATCTCTCTGCCTGCATGCCTACCGGTGTGATTCCTGTCTGTCTGGAAAAGTTCAACTACCACTCCATCCATTTACTTTCTTTTCTAGAAACAGATTTATGTGCTGGATTTTCCCTAATCATATACCTGACGCATTTAAGGCATTAATGGAATGGGTTTCCCGAGTTGAACATGAAATCAATCAACGGTGTCGAAAATTAGCAATCGACAGCAAATGAGAAGAGCAGCAGGAATTGCTTTCATCAATCCAACTTCGATTAAAATAATCGGCATTTTCATCCGTCAAACTTATAGTTTCATAAGATATTTATATTAATTAATTTCACTTCTATATCAACAAAGAATTTTTAATCAGTCAAACTTCCACTTGAGCAATAATTTTTTGACGATTCAACAACCATTTGCCGAGAATCCGTTTTCCTCAATTCAACTTCAAGTTTAAGCAGAAATTATTTTTATCATTTATCAAGATCCTTTATCATGTAAACGTCTATGTGGTCAGCAATTGTTTGTGTCAATCCAACTTCTAGTCAAACACGAAACCTTTTCATCAATCATTGCCTTAGGTTTCACAAGAATCTACATGCATATTCACTGATCCAATCTCTACCATTAAGAGAGGAGTCTACTGTAAAGAGAATTCGTTCCATAAATCCGCCTTCTGTTCATTAAGAATTTCTTTAATCAAACCACCATCATTTAACAGGAGTTCTTTTCATAAGTTAAACTTCTATTCATTAAGAAATGTTTTCTTCAATCAAAATCCATTTCCACAGGAATTCTTTTCATCAGTCATCAACAAAATTTCTTTTCATCAGTCCAGCTTCTAATTCAAGTAGAATTCTTTCATCAAGTCTACCTTCATTAATATCTTTCTTATTATTCATAAATCCACCGTAACGTAACGTAAGGTCTAGCTACCCAGGAATATTTTTAATCATTCCAGTATCTATTTGAACAAACAATAATCCTCTCATCAATTCGACATCTAGTTTAACAAGAAATCTATGTTCATAAATCCAAATTCTCCTGTAACCGAGAATTCCTTTAATCAATTCAACTTCCACTTAAGCCGGAATCCTTTCAGCAATTCAACTTCTATAAAAACGGGAATTGCTTCAAACAACAAACTTCTATTTAAATGTGAAATCTGCTTATTAATCCAAGTTTTATTTCAGCAGGATTTTTAATCAAACCATCCAGCTTCTACTTTTGCAAAGAATTCTCTTCATCAATCCAGCTACTATAGGCATATAAGCACAATATTTAGTTTTAGTGTCAATACAACATCTATTTAGCATGATTTGTTTAAATAAGTCCAACTACCACTCCATCCATTTACTTTCTTCTCTAGAAAAAGATTTATGTGCCGGATTTTCCCCAATCAAAATTATACCTGACGCATTTACGGCATTAATGGAATGGGTTTCCCGAGTTCAACATGAAATCAGTCAACGGTGTCGAAAGTCAACAATCGACATCAAATGAGAAGAACAGCAGGAATTGCTTTCATCAATCCAACCTACGATCATGCCCTCACCTGGTGCTTCTCAAGGTTTTGTTCCTGGACCATTACTGTTGACCCTATAATTATATTATATACAATCGCACTCAACGCACCCAAAAAATTCTCCGTTGATCACCACATTGTGATGATGGCATTCAATTCACTCCCCAGTGTTTGATTCTATGGTCACATTAGTATCCAAGTATCTGTTGGAGGCAGACACCGTCGGTGATGGATGCGCTGTTGGTGCGTAGGATCAACCTGTTAACAAGGTCTGACTGTGATGATGATGATGCTGATGGTGATGATGATGGTGGAGGAGGAGGGAGGTGAAATCTATTGAGGCTGTCGCGGTCTCTGCTGCTGCTGTATCTGCTGCTGAGGCTGGTGTTGGCATCTATATAAAACGCGAAGACGGATGCTGATGCGAAGACATTCCCGTCAAGTGTCGTCGGTCGTCGAGAGCATCTCTGCAGACACAGACTCTGTCTCTGTCTCTCGGCTGCTGCTGCTTCATCTGGAGGAAGAAGACTGTGACGTTGAAGTGCATCCCTTCTTCTTCTTTCCGCTTCCAGAACCATTCCTCATCAGCGCCTGCTGTAGTTGATCGGTCGCAGCCACGATGAAGACGACATTGATCTTGGTAAGTAGTCTCGTCATTTTATAAATAAAAAGTTTGAGATTTATATAGCTCACCTGGTACTAGATTTATTGTGCTTAATAAATGCGGGAGGCCATCAGAGTCGACGACGTTCCAGACTCGATCCCGTCTATGATACAGTATGAGTAGCATCTGTGATAGGTAAAACTTCGATCCAGTGGCAGGGCTTAAAGTGAGCCTGGACGGTCATGGACGGCGGCCATGCACTTGTTTTAAAATCTGAACGCCGTCTAGTCACTTAATGGCGAGCACAGACTAGAAAGGTAAGGGGTGTACAGGCACTTATTTTTCCACACTAAAAGTCTTTAGGCACTGTCCAGTGGAGATACTGAAGATGATAATATAGGAGACAACTTTTAATCGTCAGATTGAATACATGCAACGCACAATATAAACAAGCGATGATCTGATATAAGATCCATTAAGTTGAAGTTAGTAAGTTATCGGAAGCGAAAAGTCGTGAAGCTGATGAAGGTAAACAGATGATGGAATTTGAATGATTATTTAGCTTAGAACGATGCTAGGAAAATTATGAGTGAAGGAACAAAAAGTTGGGAGTGAATTTCTCAGTTTTCCGGTTGAACTAGACGTGGAAATGGATAAGAAAAAGGCAAGAAAAAGCGAAGATTGGCGTTTGGCTGCAATTGTCGTCTGTCCATCTAGGCATCGTTTGTAAGGCTCCACTACTATTACTGAAAGATTAAATCAATTCTTATTCCCATCTGTACCAAATAATTAATCAACATCTCCCTATCCACCGGAAATTTTTCCTTAATCTCCAAAAAACCTTTAGTCTTTCCACTTTTAAAGAAACCGTCCCTTGACATACAAAACCTGTTTATCTACAGACCTACCAGTTACTGCCAATCTGTCATCCTCTCTAAACTAACTGAGCGTAACATCCTGTCTCGTATTAGTGAATACCTGACTTGAAACTCACTCCTTTAACTAAACATTCACTTACGTTGGGGGATGGTGGTGGTGGTAGAGTAGTGGATAACACGCTGGCGTAGAGTACGAGAGGTAGTGAGTTCGAGCCCCCGTTGGGCGGATTTGCTTTGTACGCTATTAGCGACATGTATTGCAGGCTGTCTGTTCAGTTAATATAGTTAAGATTTGTGTATTCTGTGATCTCCGTTCTTGTGAATTAATTTTTGGTTTAAACTGCATAATTGTTGTACACTGTAACCGGTTGCGTTCTGTCAACCGGATTGTTGAATAAAGAGAATAATAGTAATGATATTATCATGACTATTATTATTACATGCAGAATAAACTTGTAGATGCCATCTCTCATCTTCAGCGGGAGGTCTTCTGCCTCGGCCTTCTTTATATTTCTGCAGCATTTGACACCATCGACCATCAGATGTCATTTCAAAAACTCTTCCTGGTGACGGAAACTGTGTTCTGTTCTGTATTCAATCGTATCTCTCATCACACTCATTCTCTGCTAAACATCCGGAAACCTACGATCATGACCCTCTCCTGGTGCTTCTGAAAGGTTTTGTTCTTGGACCCCCAACTGTTGACCCTATAATTATATAATAGAAAATCACACAAGCGCACTCAAGTAATCCTCCGTTGATCATCACATCATGGTGATAACGTCTTAGACTCCATAGAATCATCTTCTCCAGGTAGTTACCCAAATCTCTTCCTGGATGACATCAAATCCTGAATCTCTCCAAACCTAACGAAATACTTATAGACTTGCGTGGACAACTTAAGAAATTCCAGATAGGGCCTACTTCTATTGCCTTGAATCTTGTCTCTGCAGCCATCCACCCAACATTCATTGCAAATTTTCCTGACTGTGACCAATATAATTATACTGCCGTCCCCCATGATGCAGATACTTGTTCTGTCATGCAGTGTTTAATCTATACGTCTCTTTGGGGGGAGTTCCGCACCAGAAATAAATTCCCACAAAATTCGAGGTGTTGTATTCATATAAATACGTGCCATTTCCCTCCCCAGAGAAACTAAAATGTGTAACAACTTCCCCAGAAAAAACGCCCTGAACATAGATGCACAAAAACGGTAGTGTATTGTATTGTATTTGACCATTTTTTTAATAAAGCGCTTCTCTCAGCAAGAGTCTTTCAGAAGCGCTCCCAGTGCGTTCAACCCCGAGAGAAAAGGCAAGTTTTTAGACGAGAGAAAGGCGAAGAAAGACTACCAGAGCGAACTGATGACGGAGGCCCATTCCATAGGGAGGGACCAATCATCACCAATGTAGGCAAATAATCTGGATTGAGCCATAGCGGTCCTGACTCGGTCAGATGTTGATCTGAAAAACGAAGAGAAAGAACTAATAAAAGGCCATAAGTTTTATAAAAGTAAAAAATGTAATGTTTTTATGGGAAATTCCGATAGAAATAAAAAAAGAACGGGAAATTTGGCCAAACGAGAAAGACGATGCTAGAAAATGTCATCAGTTTTAAAGTAGCGAAATCGAATATTTTTCCTGAGAATTCTACCGAAAGACTAAGAAAAAGGCCGTCAGAAAAAATTACCGATCACATCATGTCGTCGGTGGTCTTAATGTTCACCTAAAATGGACGTTTATCCCGCTCCCCAAGATTCAAATCCCCCCCCAACTATCAGGGGGGACTATGATTAAACACTGATTGTCTAGTCGTGGATGTCATCACACATTTTAAAAGCAAGCACGTGGTCTTGCATCTCGATTTTAAAAGATGTCTTTCTGTTATTTTGCAGGTCACCTTACTGACGATTGGTAAGCAACTTAAATTCAATTTAAGATAATCCAATCTTATCTAATCTTACGTAACGGTTTAAAGTAAAAAAAGTATTCGTAAACAATTAGAGAAGTCTGGTTTAAAAAACTCTGAGTAAGGACGCTTGATGACTTGAATAACATCAAAGAATTAACAGATGAACCGACCGGAGTAGCAATAGATTTCTTTATCTGTCGCTTTGACCAGCGACAGATAATGAATGAATGCAAGGCGCATCAAGAGTAAAGAATCTAATCTATTCTAGTTCCTAACAATAAAATCTAGCAAATTCTAATTTATTATAATTTAGTCTATTACACTCCAAATATAGTCTAAGATAATCCATTTCTAATCTTTACTGATCAAATAGAATTTTAATCATAATATGATTGAAATTGCCTTAAAATGCCTTTGCAGTTTGGATACATAAGCCATTATTATGGCTTAGGTAGGCCTATCCAAACTGCAAAGGCATCCTTTTATTGTCTGTGCCAGAAAAAATTCAGGCGGTTTATGTCGTGGAGAGAATCATTTGTTTTGTTTTTGGTGTTTTGCAGGAATCGTCTTTGGAGATAAACCGGAAAAGGGTAAGAAGAAACTTCTGCAACTCTTTCTGTGTTTGATCACAGAATGGCCGACTATTAGTGCTTAAAGTGTAGAAAAAGAAGTGCCTGGACGCCGTCCATGACCGTCCAGGCACACTTTAAGCCGTGCCGACTATTAAACTCTAAATATCATCGTTTAGAACATCAAAATGCTTTTTACTGAAACTATAAACCATCAAATTCCGCATCATCAATAATTACAAGCGTAGTTTATAGACCTTCAGGTTACATGGAGGCCCACATCAAAGTAATTTTAAGTGATAAGCTACCGTACACTCTCGAAGTTCCGCTTGATCATTTGGTCGGATAGTTTAGACATCAAAGTCATTTTATGGGGTGAAAGGCTAACCAATAAAGCGTCGCCCGTTTTATTTTTAATTTAGAAGCGTAGAGCCAATTAATCTGTCAGTCTATCACTACTAGTGGCGCCGAGGTAATTAGCGGATGCTTTATAAACAGAAATTAGCCGACCTATAGGGTCGCGGAACTTCATTCGTGGGTTTTATCTCGATTTCTGATTAAAAAGAATCGTTCCCCACCCTTTAGTCCATTTCCTGTAAAATTTTTTTTATCTCCAACGTAATTATTTGTTCAACATTCATTTAAAAATCCAAAAGCACTGGTCACCAACTCGCGACTGAAATTACTCCCACGCACCGCTTCTCGGCTTTAATCTTGAAAACGTTTTCAAAGTGGGATCGTTGAACGACGTGGGATTCGCGATAATTACGAAAAAAATTCTCTTCAGATGTTGAGAGCCAAAAAACTATTGAATCGCCCGCAGCAGATTACAGAGCTGCTGCTGCGGCATCGGCGGCAGCGGTGGTTCTGTTGCCAGGATTCAAAGACTAAACTCGTAGGTGTTGTTATTCAGCGAACGCAAACCACTTAAGTCGAGATCGAGGTTCCTCTCTCTATATGTTCCTCTCTACTGCTGCTACTCCTCTGCTCTCCTCTCCTCTCCTCTCCTCTCCTCTCTCTCTCTCTCCACCTCCCTCCCTCCCTCCCTCCCCCCCTCTCTCTCTCTCTCTCTCTCTGTATGTTCCTCTCTACTGCTACTACACCTCTCCTCTCATTATTCGACGGCCCAACTATTTGGCCCTTAATAGCGCGTGGGGTTCAAACTCCTCCAGATGCAATACGATGTAATTATTGGACAACTAACGACTGCTGCGTTGTAGCTGCTCGCTATTTGCTGTAGCATTGAGGTCGAACCATTATTCAGCTTTGGTGACTGATAAACCGTTGGCTGCTGCAAGCTATTATAATGTATAAATATTAGCCAACAATTTGGGTATACATTTAATATATATAGGCCTACAACTACGATATAATTATGTAAATGGATTGTTATATATATATCATTTATATCATTTATTGTATAATGTGCGAGTGGCGGTATGCAAGTGTAATGCGTGCATAAAAATACAAAAATGCACATTATATATATTTAAATTTCATTATATATTTTGGGTTTCTCCAACATCATCACCAATTACCTTCTTCAGGCTTCCCTGTCCATTACCCTCTGACTGCCTTCCACTCGAAACTGAAGCCTCATCTCATCAAGATCCCTTAACCCCCGCTCTCCCCCCGAATCATCTGATCCACCAAATTCCAATTCTTGAATGAGTTGGTGGCCGTTTTTCCTGACCCAATAAAATAATGCTCAGAATAAAATTGCAACTCACTTGAGGAGGAGTGACCGATATTTTACTTGTCTGCCTAAAAGTCACTGGTGTAGCCAAGGGGGTTCGGGGGTTAAAACCCCGATTGGCTTAGGAAAAAAGTTTTTTTAAAGGTTATTTATCCACTTAAATAAGAAAAACAAAACAATTGCTTGTGGTAACAATTGTTTTTCTTACTTTATTCTCTTTGTTACTTTATTCCCTTTTTATTTACTGTAATACTGTTGGGTTGGTGTCAGGAAGGGCATCCGACCAGGCCATAAAACTCCCAAGCCCTCCATCATAAATTCCTGGCCACGCCACTGCTAAAAGCGCCCATTTCTGAAATCAATTAGCAACAAATCTAGTGAAGAATCTCGTTTATTCATTCAATCCTTCAATCGTCGATTATTATTTTACTAATTCAGCCATGATGCAGAAAGTCAAACATTGTTCAATCTTTCAAGACTCAAACATAAACAGTTCTAGATCATCTATGATTCCCAAGAATGAATCTACATAATTTTTTTCATAAATGAATATAACTTAGCATAAATTAACATAACTTAGCATAAATTAACATAACTTAGCATAAATTAACATAACTTAGCATAAATTAATATAAATTAGCATAACTTAACATGTTATTTGTTGTGATTAGGATGTGGTAACAACCCAGCGGATATCGTCTTCGTTCTCGATGAGTCTGGTAGCATCTGGGGTCCACACTTCACCCAGCAGCTGGACTTCGTTCAAAGCACCATCTCAGCTTTCGATGTCGGCTTCAACCGGACACACGTCGGAGTCCTGACCTTCGGAACAAACAACCGGGTCATCTTTCCACTTGGAAAATACACGGAGGAGGAGGAACTGAAGAAGGCGGTTAAAGGTCAGCTTTTGTGGAACATTTTGATGGAGAAACAGATAGAGAAAGAGATATAGAGGCAGAGAGAGAGAGAGAGAGAGAGAGAGAGAGAGAGAGAGAGAGAGAGAGAGAGAGAGAGAGAGAGAGAGAGAGAGAGAGAGAGAGAGATAGAAAGAGAGTGAGAGAGAGAGAGAGAGAGAGAGAGAGAGAGAGAGAGAGAGAGAGATGGAGGCATAGAGAGAGGGAGAGAGACAGAGAAAGAAAGCAGAGAAAAGAGAAGAGAGAGGGAAAGAGAAAGATGGAGAGAGGTGGAGGCATAGAGAGAGGAAGAGAGAAAGATGAAGATAGTGACAGACGGACAGTTACTTGGAATGAGCGCTTTAAAATAATCTTCTTTCCTGTGGTTCATGATTCATCTGCTTCTGTCGCTACATAAATCTCAAGACCACGTGATCGACCGCCATTTTGTCTGTTTATCTTGCAGAGATCAAGCAGAAGCGAGGAGAGACCTACACTCACTTGGCGTTGAAGCGTCTGCGTGAGGAAATGTTCTCCCCACAGTACGCTCGTTCCTGGGTTCGTCACGTGGCCATTGTCATCACGGACGGAGAGTCAAACTATCCGAAGGAGACGGAGAAGGAAGCTCGTCTCTGCCATGAAGCGGGTTTCCAGGTCTTTGCCATTGGTGTTGGAGTTTCCGTTGTCCAGAAGGAGTTGGAGGCAATCGCCAGCGCCCCTGACCTTGTCTTCAAGGTCGACAGCTATGCGGCTCTCGAGTCTCTGCGTCTGATTCTCGCCTGGAAGGCTTGCGAAGGTAGGAAGCTGATCACTTTTAATAATAATAATATAATCATTACGAATTAGAACATAATTATATTTATATCATAATGTCATTTTGACATTAAATCATGTTATTAGGCCTACTATAATATTATTTGCCATAATCATAGCATGTTATCATTAACCTAAATCTATTATATCACTTACATTTATGATGATGATGATGATGATGATGATGATGACGACGACGACGACGACGACGATGGTGGTGATGATGATGATGATGATGATGATAGTGATGATGATAATGCTGATAACACAAACGGTGATGATGATGGTGATGATGGTGGTGATGATGATGATGATGATGATAATGATGGTGATGGTGATGGTGATGAACATGGTTAGTTCCCTGTTCACCAACTTTTACTTGTACTTTTACGACTCTTCATTTATAATGCAAAAAACTTACCGCACCACTGCATCCCAGTGTAAAGTAAGAATGAATAAATGAAGTCAGTTTAGGCATCTACCATTTAAAGAGTGATTTAAAGCAAATCAGCAGAAAAAAGGGAAAAAAAACGAGAAGAAGGAGCAGAGAGTAGCTTGCAGACATTTTAGGCTCTAATTCCTGTTGATACACAATAACCAAGAGCAGAACCTTTTTATTTGACTCGAGACAAAAATTGAAGAGTCTGTATTATGGATCCATGATGGATTATGATCATCATTATATCAGTTGACTTTTGTTGACCTTTTTACAGCTCCGACGACACCTCCTCCACCGACAACAACCACAACAGAACCACCTCCACCACCACCGCAGATGATCGAAGGTAAGCACCTCTTCCAGTCGACCTTTTGACCTCTACCAGTGACGAACAAAACCTATTATCTTTCAGAACCAATCCAAATATCTTCACCCAATTTAAACATAAAGTTAACCTTTTCTTTAAGTAGGTTGATTAATCAATACATGGAAACGAGTCATTGAAATGAAACTCGCTACTGGTCGACAGACTTCTAGAGTCGATGGATGGATAGATGGACGGATAGATGGATGATATGATAGATAGAAGATGGAACGGCTATATAAATGGAAGGATGGGTAACCGAAAAAATGATTGGATAGATGGGAGGATGAATGAAAGGAAAGGTGTTCAGCTCATCCATCCATCCATCCTCCACCCATTCATCCATCCATCAGATCTTCTGTCCAGACCTTCTTCCATCCATCTATTTTTTATCCATTTTCCATCCATCCATTTTTCATCCATTTTCCATCCATTTTCCATCTATTTTTTTTATCCATTTTCCATCCATTCATTTTCCATCCATCCATTTTCCATCCATCTATTTTTCATCCATTTTCCATCCATCCATTTTTCATCCATTTTCCATCCATCCATCCATCCATCCAAACAATTCATCTATCAATCAATCAATCAATCAATCAATCCATTCAATCATCCCAGGTTATCTACACATGTGCTTGAATAAGCATGCCCATATTATGTCTGTTGAAACCAGGATGCAATGGCCACAAGGTGATGGACCACATCTGGTCAATCTCTGACCAGGCAGGAGTAGAAGAGACCAACCTTGCCATTGAATTCATCAACAGCCTGACTCAGGACATGACCATCGACCCCGACCACATCCAGGTTGGACTGGCACCGAGGTACTGTGACGAGGGCAGCGGGATCAGACTGAAGGACCACGATACCGGAAGCGGTTTCAGAGAGGCGCTCAACAAAAGACGACTCAACGGAATACGCACAGAACGAACCATCGAATACATCCGTAGAGAAGGTATACGCATATAAATTATAATTCACTCACAGACAATTGTAATATCCACATGTACAACATGTACAACAAAGGTATCGTATCTTTGCTTCTCCTGATTTCTTCTTTTCAAACCTAAAGTTTATTTAACCTTTTCCTGCTTCAGAACATTGCTTTGTTTGTATGTGCACTTGTTATAGTGCCCCTTCAAGCACTCTACTCAGAGGCGCTCCCCTCTGCGGAGCGGACACTGCATCGGGGTTTCACGCCGAAGCGCTGAGCAATTGCGAGTGAAGGACTTGCCCAAGGTCCCTACGCGGCGACTTGAGGTGGATTCGAACCTCGAACTATTCGCGGCGTCAAGGCAACGACGCCACCACTACACCACCGCGCCCCACTTCCTTGAAAATTAAGCACTCTTGTAAGCCTACACTATCATCATCTCTTTCCGTGTTGACTGCATTTAACATTTAGCAATTTATATTCATTCCAAAATTATTCCATCATCTTATCCTTGACAAATCTCTCCATGATCTTACACACAACACGGGTTAAACTTATGGTTCGATTCTGTTTCCCCTTTTAACTTTGTTTTGAGCAATGACACCAAGGGCAATCCACCATTTCCTTGGCGCATTTCTAATCGGAATTGATTTATTGAAGATCTGCGCCAACATCTCTCCAATTTACTTTTACACGTCATGTAAAATTTTGGGATTCAGTTCAACAATGCCTGGATCTTCGTCAGATATTCGCATCTCAGTTTCCATCACATTTTCTTTTGTACACATGACCTGTGTTAATCCTCTTCCACAAAACATCACCTTGCATGGCTCATGAATGTTACTTTATTCTTGCAACTTAAACTGAGCTGAGGTAATTATTCGGTACTTCAGAAGTTTACCCATCATCCGCAATATCTTCTTCATTCTCCACTTCCTTTGTCAACGGTCCTACCCCTTCCTTCCTTCCTACTCTGCCTGCTTACTACATAATCATAGAGCACTTTGTGCCCCTTTCTAAATTTTCTCGATAGCTTTTGCTCAAAGGTTTTGCTGCTTCCCTGCTTGCATGTCTTGCTGCATTCTCACGATCCAACCCATTCCGTGTTTCTTTCCTCAACTTCTGAAAACTATTCCAAGCATTTTTATATGCAAACTCTTTCCATTATACTTCGTGATTTGTCCAGATTATTCTGTGATTTGTTTCTTTGCGATTGGGTATTTTCCTCACAAATCTCTTGACTTTATTAAACTTCTTCCGTGCACCATTTAGTCACGTACATGTACCATTTAATGCGTTTTCCAATTTGTTTCCTGTTATTTGTCACTAATCCACAGTCTGCATAAAGAAGCTGGATCCTTTCACAGAAGCTTTGTCTTGCATGGTCTGCACCATGACTGATTCCATCTGATAACCTGATGATCACTAGCGCTAATAACCACGCTAGCAAACGCACTTACATTCCTTACCATAGTGTCATCAAATGTTGTCCTAAGTCCAAAATGTTGCTCCCTTAGGCTAATTCTGTAACATGTTGCTGCATAAAGCTGGCATTACTAAAATCCAAGAAAATCCTACCTCTTTCCCTCATACCTCTTCCCTTCTACCTCTTTACTTCCTACCTCTTTTCAGAAGTTATTAAACGAATATACATACATCTTTACTTCCTACCTCTTTCCTCCTACATCTTTCCCCCTACCTCTTTCCCCCCTACCTCTTTCCCTCCTACCTCTTTCCTCCTACCTCTTTCCCTCCTACCTCTTTCCCTCCTACCTCTTTCCCTCCCATTTTATTTTGTCAGATAGACAGGTTCGCAGCTCTATAGTTTCCAGTCATTCATCTGTTGATGTCCATGGTTTCCATTGTTTGCTTAGGTTACAGTTTTTCGAACGGAGGTCGCACTGAGGCTGTTAAGTACGGCATCCTGATCATTGACAATAAACTGGAGAACTTTGAGCAGGCGTTGGAAGAGGCTGAAAGGGCAAAGAAGGACGGAATCCGACTGATCGTCATCGGAGTGGGGGATAGGGTCCAGCAGGATCAACTTCGTCAACTGTGTTCTTCGGAAAGAAACTACTTCTACGCGAGAAGCTACTCTGAACTGGCCGACCTCAAGAGCCAGCTCATACAGTCGATCTGCGACGGTTAGAGCTAGCGCCTAATTCTCCTCTCTATCTGTTTGTCTGTCTCTCCCTTCCTTCTCCCTCCTTCTCCCTCCTTCTCCCTCTCTTTTTTCCTTTCCCTCTCTCCCTCTCTCTCTCCCTTTCACTCTCCCTATCTCCTTCTCCCTATCCCTCTCCATTTCCCTCTCCCTCTCCCCTATCCCGCTCCTTAGCCCTCTCTTTCTCCCTCTCCTTCTCCTTCTCTCCATTTCCCTCTCCATTTCCCTCTCCATCTCCCTCCCCCTCTCCATTTCTCTATCCCTCTCTTTCTCTCCTCCCTCTCCTTCTCCCTCTCCCCTCTCTCGTGTCCATATCTGTGTCCATATATCTACTGTATGTAGATCTATCAACATCATCTCTCTCGCTCTCTGTGCTACCAATGTCTGTCTCTCTCGCTTTCTGATTTTAATTATTGTAAGAGTGTAGAAGTGAATTTATGTGTGGCCGCTTCTTCACGATCAGAGGCGCTCATTGTGAATGCCGAGGACACGTGCAATCAACAGCAGTTTAAGTCAGTCTGTTCTCAAAAGCAAAGCATTGCCTTGACTATTGTTAGTTGGGTATTTAAAGTTCTTTGTCGTTCAATCTTAACTTAGCTAATTAAAAATTTTGTCTCCGTTTTTCAGGAATAACCGAAATAAACATCTCTCCCCGTGACTACTTCGAGAGATTCTTCTACTGAAAACCGGAAAAATCGCTGCCTGAAATATTCAAAGTTTATCTTCTGTAGCAATGAGATTCATAATTGTTATAAGACGACAACGTTTGCAAAAAAACGGTGCTACAGTATTCAAGACACCCGTAAAATATATATACTTTAAATGCTGGAACATTCATCATCATTGTTATCGTCATCATCATCATCATCGACAACAACAACAACAACATGTATACCGCTTTTAAGTGAAGTAGTTAGAATAGCACGTTGCCAATTTGTCTACCTTTACTATACGTCAGACATGTTCATCTAAAAAGCTGCTCAACATTTCGACAATTTAAATAGCACAGACTAACGTGAACTCGGTTTCTATGCATTCTTGTGTAGCCTACCTAATTCAAAGGTTCCCCGGTGACATCCATATGCTGGTCCCGAAGTGTAGGCTAAATGTTCCCTGCCCTCAATTAACCGTCGTATATGTGTCCTCGACCCTGCAGGTTTTCGATCAAGTGCTTTGGTTAAATCCATCACCACCGCCTTCCTTTTGGGATCCACTCACGTTAAAGTTTTCACGTACAAATCATTGAAAGGGTCATTCCCTCTAACGAATGTGGCTAGTCATCATTTACACCTGCGTGTTTGCAAATTGGTTAAACTTGATATTTACAGTGGTCATAGATTCAGAACCGATCAGCGGCGGATCCAGAACGTTTCGAAGGGGGGAGCCAAATTTTTTGGTGTTTGGCAAGGATAAAATAATTTCATCTTTAGTCGCCGGAAAAGCTGATGACCTTTTTCAGTCGTTTGTCCGATTCTCACGGAAAATATACCATTTTATCCGCCAAAAAAGTTGACGACCTTTTTTAGTCATCATAGACTACTTTTGTAAAGGTCTGCCGAACTGAATGGGGGGGGGCACGTCCACTTTCCACGCCAAAATGGCTGGTGAGAAAGAAAGAATTTTCTAAATGTGGGGCCATGGCCGGATTGGCCCCCCTGGATCCGCCTCTGGATCCGATGTAAACACTGTATATGCAAATCTCACACTGCCTATTCTTAAGGTTGTCACTAGTGTGTATTTTTAAATTGCTGATAGACACACAAACGTAGATGTTGGTAAGGATAAATTTATCTGCATTCATTGACTGTACAACGTTATTGTAATGTGTTTAACTTTTTTAAAGAAACATTTGCTCAAGCATCATGTTTGTTTCTTAAATAACTGCCCAACAGAAGTCAATTAGAAAGATCATGCCATAAATAGGAAACCTGATTTTACACCAGTGGTTCCCAACCCGTGGCCGGCGGGACAAAAGTGGCTCGCCAGGCCTCATAAAATGGCCCTCATCTCCCAAAGAATTTAAAAAATTGAAAAAATTGACAAATTGGACAGGGTAGAACACATAATTATTTACATAAATATATTTTATTTTGATGTCTATAAATAAAATAAACGTTCTATGTTGAATCAATTATAAAATTTTTATATGTTTTTAGTCAGTTAAATTTTAGCCTTGTGTCCCCCTAGTGTCCTTCAACTAAGAAAAAGTGGCCCTCGTGTTCTCTAACTTATAAAAAGTGGCCCTAAAATCAAAAAAGGTTGGGAACCACTGTTTTACACCATTCCCAAATGTAATTATCTGATCTGCTGCATGCCTCGTTCCACCTGGCAAAGCAGGTGCCCTCAGAAAATACCAACTCCCTCTAATAATATTCTCTTTATTCAACAGTCCGGTTGACAGACCCCAACCGGTTAGTGTACAATTCAAACAATTCACAAGAACGCAGATCACAGAATGCACAAATCTTAACTACAATAACTGAACAGACAGCTTTGCAATTACACAGCGCTAATAGCAGCCTACAAAGCAAATTCTCCCAACGGGGGCTCGAACTCGTTACCTCTCGCACTCTACGCCAACGTGTTAACCACTACTCTATCGGGGCCCCCTCTGGACGTCTCTATCCCTCATCCCAGTCCACATTTGACATCAGCCACCACCACCTCCCTGCAGACGAATGTGCCTCGACGGAAATTAATTCAGGGTGCAATCGGTAACTTATATAGCGCATGTGTTTTTATGCACAAGCCATTAACTAATTACTTGTCACAATCAAGCACAACATCCAAAATATCCATTTGCTGATATAGAGAATCGGTCTCCGTGGTAGAGAAGAGGTTTGAAATGGTTAAGTCCTATAGGCTGAGAAAGTAATGACACGGAGGCGAGATAGCAGAACGGATATGGCAAGGAGAGAGATGCAGATTTAGGCAGAGAAGACAGAAAGCGTTTTAACTTCTTCCTACATTAATTTTCACATCGTCTTTAATATTCTTGTTTAGAAACTCCAACTGTCAAACCTGCGTTATGACTTGTTGCAGTTATGACACATCACAAGAAGTTTAACATGAGTCAAGTTGAAAGGTGTCAGTCAGTTCTACTGTTCTTTGACAGTTGCAACATAGGGAGTAGAAGGCTGAGTCGATATTTACGGAGGTATACATAGCGCGGGTATTGATTCCGGGTCTAGGGCAATTACCCCCTGGACAATTACCCCCCGGACAACTACCCCCGACAATTACCCCCTGGACAATTACCCCCCGGACAACTACCCCCCGTGCCAATTACCCCCCGGACAACTACCCCTGTGCCAATTACCCCCCGGACAATTACCCCCCGTACCAATTACCCCCCCCGGACAACTACCCCCCGTGGCACAGTGTGAGCGTGTTCAGTTGTTCGTATATACGCGTTAGGGATGGTCATGGTCTTCGTATTTGTCAGACCTTCAGCGCTGCCAAAGCCTATCCAAAAGTAACTTTGCTGTGTTAGACATCTTTAGTCATTATCTCACTCTACAATACTTATTTTACATACTTATACACACTCCTTCCTACTACCATTATTTCTCAGCTATCTGCGTATATATATATATATGTATACATACCTCCTTCTAGCACTCCATGCCTCTTCTGTTCCTCTCGCTGTCTGTCTCTATTTATCTCCATGTAGGCCTATCTGTTTCTCTCGCTCTCATGCATACGTTACCTGCACGCTCTTGCATAATATATATACTCTATAGCTGGGGTACTTAATTTATCCTTACCTTACTACCATTATTTCTCAGCTATCTCCGTACATACCTCCTTCTAGCACTCAGAGAGGGAAAGATAAACATTTTAAGATTTTATTAGGCAGGCGTTACAACTAGCTTAGAGTCGTTTTTAGATTGGATTTTATTTAATATTTTTCGTGAATGCTTAACACTAACTTGCATCTAACATGACACGGGGGGTAATTGTCCGGGGGGTAATTGGTACGGGGGGGGTAATTGTCCGGGGAGTAATTGGCACGGGGGTAGTTGTCCGGGGGGTAGTTGGCATGGGGGGGTAGTTGTCCGGGGGGTAATTGTCCTGGGGGTAATTGTCCAGGGGGTAATTGTCGGGGAGTAATTGTCCGGGGGGTAATTGTCCAGGGGGTAATTGTCCTGTCACCACACACACACACCATACTTCCTGCTTAATGTTCCGCCTTTACACCACTGTAAGCATTGCCTCGTCAGTCACCGTATTTCTTTAATTATCTTACAATGTTACACCACTTTTAGGCCATGAAATCTCATTCTAATAACTATATGTTAAAATAAATTCAGCTGAGGCAGTGGCAGGCAAGTCGTTGTCTAATTCATACAATGAATATTCATAATATTATTACAATTCTTCTATCCATCGAATTTGCATACTCAACTCAAACTCAAGACTTTTTTTATTGACACCACCAACAACAGAGCATCACAGCATCAATAGATTAAAGCAGTTAAAAAAAAACACAGTGTCTACCCGCAAGCTTTCTTCTCGGTGTCAAAAGGTCATCTCTAAAGGAGCAACATAAACATAAAAGGACTGATTCTCAAAAGTAGATCTACATCTCTCCCAATTCAATTATTTCTGTAGCGCCATCAATAATACAATGACCACAAACATCCTGATGGTTGCTTAAGATATCAAAGCAATAATCAAATCACCTCTTCTAAACTCCAAAGTATCTTTTCCGATCTCTTCCAGGCATCACGTGTTCCGATCACTTTCACGACTCACCTTCCAATCACTTCACACTCCACCGTGAGATGCAAAAGAGTCGTGATCGTATAGTAGGTATCACGTGGAACATCTTTATAAATACACATAATTATATCCTCTTTTGACCATCTGAGAAGTGATGCCAAGACAATTCGGCACAAGAAAACAATTCGTTCCGTCTGACGGTTAAATTCGATTGCTGCAAATTGCTTTCTGTTTGACTATCGGGTATAATATACTTATATATATTATATACAACGTGATTCAGAAAAAAGCAAGCCAAATTGTTTTTCATATATCTCCAATGCCTGATAACATATCACGCCAAAAGATTTCTGAGTATTTAGAGAATTGGACCAAGAATATGATTCCAAAATTTCATCAGAGAAAGTTGAACGGATAAAAAGATATGAATCTTTCAACTTCATATGCCGAAATTTCAGTTTACAAGCAATTTTCTCTCAGATTCAATAAAATGTAAACAATTTGGCTTACTTTTTTAAAATCACGGTGTGTATATATATATATATATACATGCTATAACCACTTCGTAATAAATTATTATACGGTGCTTTTGCAAGCCGGTTTTTAATGACTGCACTAATTCTGACCCTGACCATTACCCACCATCACGACGAAAATTGAGTAGTAACGCTGTTCACTTATCAGTAATGAAACACTCAACCATTTCGAAATCGCGGCAGAACAGAACAAGTTCTCGTGACATGCATATGCCATTATCATCACGTGTTTGGCTTAAGTTACCTTCCGGGTCTCATATGGACCCACTACGTTGTGTTCACCAATATAATTATGCAAGAGGAAATGCCGTTCTCTCTTTCGCAACAAGACCTGCGCCGCCCAATTGTCTGGTGCTGAACTATCCGGTCACCAAGAGGCGCATCTTGAAGGAGGCATTCTTATCCGGTTGAACTGGCTGCACAATTCACCGTCCGTTCATTTTCAATGCTCGAGAAGGTATGGGCGGAGTTTATCAGGGGCTAGGGGGCTAAGTTCCCCCCCTAAGAAGACCTAGATTCATTTTTTACCGTGTAAATGGTATCTTTTTCGGGTTTAGTCCCCCCCCAAGAAGGCTTTAGCCCCTCCAAGAACGGAAACCAAACTCCGCCCATGCGAGAAGGTCTTCGAAGGGCAGTCCCTCGCAGACGTGTAGGGTTGTGTCAATGGACTCTTCAGCAGCAATCAAACTATAGAAATTTTAATTCAGTGGCCACATTAGCTTTCATTAGGAATCGATGTGTCTGCTGGTGGCAGACATCGTTGGTAATGAATTCCGGGCTGCACAGGGTCATCACAAAGTTTGACTGCGATGATGGTGGTCGTGGTTGTGTGGGTGGTGGTCGTGGTTGTGTAGGTGATGGTGATGGTGGTGGTGGAGTGAGATGGCATCTATTGTGGATGCTGCTGCACTCGCTGCTGCAGAGGCTGAGACTGCATAGCATCTATATAAGGTGAAGACGGATGCTGATGTGATGACATTCCCGTCAAAGTGTCGTCGAGCATCTCGGCTTCTGTCTTCGGCTGCTGCTTCAACTGGAAGGAGTCTGTGACGTCAAAGAGGATTGCGTGTCATCTCCTTCTTTCCACTTCCAGAACCGATTCAGTTGCATTCCTCATCAGCGCTTGCTGTAGTTGATCGATAAGAATGCAGACGACATTGATCTTGGTAAGTTGTCTCATTCGTTATTGTAATCTATATTTTCATACTCATTCATGAACTGGTTTTTACGAATACTATCCAAACACACGTTAAAGCCTACTCACGTCACAGTACAGTTGAGATCTCACATTAAAAAGTTTCCTATTATATATAATATTATTATTATATTCGTTTAATCATTGATCTTGGTACGTTGTCTCATTTATTATATTCTAATTTATCATTTCAGACTTGTTAAAAAATTGTTTTTCCGATTCCTATCCAAACACAATTTAGTCATTCCACTTCTCAAGAAACCATCACTTGACATAGAAATCCTTCTTAGCAATCGACCAGTTTTAAACTAACTGAGCGCAAAGTCCTTTCTCGGATTAATGAGACCTCACCCCAACTCACTCCTTAAAAACTCACACCAGTCTGATATTTTAACCCAACATTCAGCTTAAGCCCTACTCACTTCACAGTACAATGAGATCTCACATCAAAAAGTCACCGCACACCTTAATTATCTTACAATGTTACACCACTTTTAAGCCCTGTATACATACAAATACGTACCATTTCCCTCTCCAGAGAAACTAAAATACAGGTCTAGGTACAAAATAATAGCCTGCCTCTGCCTTGATACTTCTGAAGCTTTGACGCCACTGATTACACCAGATCTATATTACTCCAAGGACGTTCTTCCTGGTTCAGCTTTTCTGATACTGCTCTCCTCTAGATTCATTCGTATCTCTCTTTCCGTTCATTCTCTGTTAAAAACATACGAAACCTCATCCCGATCATACTCTCTCTCACCTGCAGTGGTGTTCCTCAAGGTTCTGTTCTAGGACCCCTAGCTGTTGTTCATTCTCTATACAACTCCACTCAACTCACTCATCTAAGCATCTTCAGTTGACCATTGCCTATAATACGCTGACGACACTCAATTACTCATCGCACACTCTCCACAGAGCTTCTCACACTACATACACTAACACTCTTCTTCTCTATGTGGTTACACAAAATAACCTCTTCCTGGATAACATTAAATCTCAAGTGCTTGAACCACTCTAAAACATAATTCGTTCTTATAGACCTGCGTTGCCATTTTCCTCTGAGGCGAGTATACAACGTATACCCGCGTATAGGCTACTCTAGAGCACAGTCCTGCTTGACTCTGCATCTACCCATAGATTCACTGCAAATTCTTCTGCCCGTAATCGAAGTATAGACTACTGCCGCTGTTCTCATGATACAAACACCTGCTCTGTCATGGACGCCATCTCATATTAATTTTAGACATCTAAGCTCGCGTGCATCTCGATTATAACGGAGGTTTTTCTGTTATTTTTGCAGGTTACCTTACTGACGATTGGTAAGCAACTCAAATCAAACTTCAGTCAATCCAATCTTATCTGATCCTATGTAATGGTTTAAAGTGAAAACGTAATCATAAACAATTAGAGAAGTCTGGTCAATATCCCAACAGGTGAGTAAAAAAGTTCTCTCCTTAACATACAACTCCTTACAATGCTCCCAGCCCAGATATCTTCGCGAACTGTTCACCATCCAGCCTACCCGTTCTACCAGATAATCCGCCTGCCTTACACTCTCTCGACCGCCGGTCACAAGTCAACTCAAGTTCTCCAACCGAGCCATATCCAACTCAGCACCGCGCCTTTGGAATGATCTGCCTGCTGAGTTCCGATCCTTTTCAGTTCCTCCTCCATCATTACTAATCACACACCATCACCTTCCTCAGGCTCCTCTATCCATCACACCTCGGGCCTTTCACTCGAAACCAAAGACACTCCTGTTCAAGAACTCTTATCCTGTTTCATCTGATCCCCCACCCTCCAATTCCCGGCTCAGACGACACCCACCTTAGTAGCTGTTCCACACCTCTGAGCATACGGTACCTCGACCCGGACCACCATGGACTACTCTTACGGACAACCCTTTTGACTCAACGCATTTGATCCTGATCCTATGGTAACTCGACCCGGACCACCACGGACTACTCTCACGGACAACCCTCCTAACTCAACGCAGCGCTCGTGAATAAGCCGGTGCCCCGCGCCTGGCTTTCCAGTGGCGCTTTAGAAATTAGGAGATTACGATTACGATTATGGACGTTTGAGGCCTTAGGACTTGAATGGCATCAAAGAAGTAACAGATGAGCCGACCTGAGTAGCGACAATTTTTGACCACCGATAGATAAAGAATGAATGCAAGTCACATTAAGAGCAAGAAGTTTTATCTACTATTCTGTGTTCATTCCACAAGATAACAGTCAATTCTAATTGATTCCAATCTAGCCTAATCAAGAGCATGATAATAAAGTCTATCATCCATTGCAATCATTTTTAATCATCTAGAATATTTGTTACATGCCTCATAGTTGTGTCTAAAAACTGGAGAGGCATCCTTATCGACAGTGTCAGAGTCAGTACATGCAGGTGGTTTCTGTTTTAGAGAGAATCATTGTTGTGTTTTTTATCGTTTTGCAGGAATCGTCTTTGGAAATAAACCGGAAAAGGGTAAGTCGATATTTTTGCTAACGTTTGTAATTTTTCCAGTGCTTTGATCAAAGAATGACCGATTGTTGGATTTTAAATACCATCACATAGATTCATAGAATATCAAAATGTGTTTTTTTTACTCAAGCGCTAAGCCATCAAATTTCGCATTTGACAAGAATAGTTTAGACACCAAAAGCAATTTTTACTGACAAGCTGCTCTGTAAAAATTAAACGTGATCATTTAGTTGGATGATTTAGACATCAAAGTCATAAAAAAATATGAGGTGAAAGGCTAAACAAATAACCAATAAAAATGTCGCCCAGTTTCCTTTTCATTTAAAAGCGTAGAACCAATAAAGCTGTCAGTCTCTAAGCATTAACGGCGCCGCAGTCATTCAATACCACGCACTGTATAAACACAATTAACCGTCTTTTGGGGTTGCAGAACTTCCAACGTCAGTGTCTACTCAATTTCTACAGAACCCGTTGGTAGATTTCCTGTAAAAGCATCTTGTTTTTGTATCTCGAAACTTAATCGTTCCCTTCATTTAAAAATCTAAATTCACATGTGAACAAGTCACGACCCTACATCCTCCCACACACTTTACATCTCGGCTTTAATCTTGAAAAGGTTTCCAAAAACTTGGATCATCGAACGACGTGGGAGTCGCAATAGATCTAATTGCCATCAAGTTCCGCTTGAGAGGCAATAATAATCTAATAATAATCTAGACTCATCCGCAGCAGATAATAATTATAGCCCAATAAAATATAATATACAAGCGGCGTTGACATCGGCTCTTGAGGCCATGGACTCAAAGTAAACTCGTGGTTGTTATTCTTCAAACGCAAACCATTTAAGTCCAAATCGATAGGCTATTCCTCTCTGTATAATGTTCTTCTCTACACTGAAGTTGTTCCTCTCGCGTAATTATTTGATGGTGATGCTATTTCTGACTATTTAATAGCGCGTAGGGTTAAAACTCGTGCAGATGCCAAACGATATAAGTAAGGTAAGTCTGGGTAATAAGGCCCGGGTGGAAATAAGGCCCACCAAGTAAAACATAGAATATCTCCGAATGTATTCGTCAGGTGTCGCTATAATTTTATTTTATTGACCGGGTTTCATCTGTGAACTACTCTAGTTACTGATAAGTTTTCTTTTCGGTGGCATGTTTGACTTACGCAGATGATAATATTTGTGCGATCACTTATTTCGCAATTATTGTATTTTCGTATTTATTACTTTCTTAATTAATCCTCAATCCGCGTAGTGCATGCATGTTGCTATAATAATATTCCTTAAGAGAGGATATTAGAAAGACGATATAGGCTTAAAAATAGAGTATGCACTTAGGAATTACCCGGATCCATTTTTTGAATCCATAGTGTGAGATTGAGGGTAACAAGGCCCACCTTTTTGTGGGTAATATGGCCCTATTATTAGGCCATGGGCCTTATTACCCACAACTCCGGTACTAGTGGCAAACATTTAATTGTTCATGATTTAGTACTGGATAGGAGTTCTTGAAGCTGTTTTAACACACTTATGACTAATTTGTAACAAAAACAAAGCTGTGAGAGGATATTGGAGTCAGGAGAACCTGAAAAAGGCTCTCGAAGCTGCTAATGGTGGTATGTCACAGAGAAATGCAGGGGCTGCATTCCAGATTCTATGCATCCATTTGATAAGTTTTGGTTCCTGTAAATATGAGCTCAAATGTGATGTTTAAAATTGTAAAGCAGACGTTTAGACAACAAAATAAGACAGTTTTTAGCTGGACCTTATTACCCGACATGTTGGGTAATAAGGCCCACATCATGACCTATTAAAAAATTTTTTTTTTATAGGTCATGACAATTTTTTTTAGCAAAATAATTAATTCATTATCTAACTAGTTCCACACACTCCTCATATAGCTATTTTGCATAACTCCAGTTGCATACCAGTAGTAGTTATTTAGTAAAATTCCTTAGGTGGGCCTTATTCACCACACTTACCTTATAGGACGACTAACTATTAACCAGCTTCTCGCTATTTCCTGTAGCGCTGCGGTATTTTAGTTTTGCTAACTGATAAACTGTTTTCTGCAAACTTTTATATTATATAAATATTAGCCGACAATTGGGCTAGGTCTGTAATATAATCATATACAGTTATACATACATATCCATGTTAATGGATTGTTATAATTATATATTGAACATTCACACCATCTGAAAGCTGTTGACGGGATTCCGTTGGATGATTCTACGTGTCTGCGAGGGATCGCCACTGATGACTGTTTCCGGCTCACTGTGACTTATTTTGCTAATTGATGGAATTTTCTTGTTGTTATGACACTTAACATCATTTCGGCTAGTTAGCGCAGAGAGCGCCTCTGAGTAGGTTTCTTGAAGAGGCGCTATATAAATACTTGAAATAAAATAAAATATAATGTGTATAGGCCTAACTGTATATTATGGGTAGAATAGGTGAATAGCGGTATAGGAGTGCAATACGTATATAAAAATAATCTTATATAAATATTATACTTGATCATAAATATAATTGATCATAATTATATTTACGGTTTCTCCCTCCATCATCATTATTTATGACTTTCCTCAGACTCATCCATCGACCACCATTCGCACTTTCCTCTCGAAACTGAAGTCTCACCTCCTCAAGATCTCCTATCCCTACTCTCTACATCTGGTGCTGGTGCTTCTCCCCAAATTCCAATTCTTCATCACTTACCTTTCGAGTGGGGTTCTAGAAGTCCGATGACAACGATCGATGCCGATTAGGATCATTTTTCTTCAGTGAACAATTTTTTGGTTCCGATGAACTTTTAGAAACTTATTTCCCTCTCGTCAATTCATTCATTAATTCAGACAGTAATCAATCAATCAATTAAGTCATAATAGTCATTCATCGTTAAATCAATCTTTCATCAATTCAATTCAATTCAATTCAATAACCATGGGCACAGTGCCCGTAGGAGTCCGATGCCCTCCTCATAATGTTTCTCCACTCCATTAATCTTTCATCGTCTTCACATAAACAGTTTTGCATCAACTATGATTGCCGACAATGAGTCTACATAGGCTAAATTAACATAAATTAGCATAACTTATCATAAATTAACATACCTTATCATAACTTAACATAACTTAACATGTTATTTGTTGCGTCTAGGATGTGGTAACAACCCAGCGGATATCGTATTCGTTCTCGATGAGTCTGGTAGCATCTGGGGACCAGACTTCACCAAGCAGTTGGACTTCGTTCAGAGCGTCATCGAATCCTTCGATGTCGGTTTCAACCGGACTCACATTGGAGTGCTCACCTTCGGAACAAACAACCGGGTCATCTTTCCACTTGGAAAATACACGGAGGAGGGACAACTGAAGCAGGCGGTCAAAGGTCAACTGTGCATTCTTCATACAACGTCGAGAATTTATTGTGTCTTTGTGGAACGTTTTGTCAGGGTACAAGATGCAGAAACAGTGAGGTAAAGATAAACGGAGGCAGTGATAGGGAGAAGGAAGACGAGATCAAAAAAGCTGAGAGGGATGGAAAGAGAAAGATGAAGAAGGAGATAGATGGACAGATTTTTGGAATGAGCGCCTCAAAATAATTCTGTCCCAGGATTAATCGTTCACCTACAGCTACAACCGGACTAAGACCGCCCTAGGACAACTCTTCTGTACAACCTTTCTGACTTGACACATCGCTCGTGAATAAGCTGGTGCCCTGCGATTGGCTTTCGAGTGGCGTTCTAGATATAGGCCTATGGAGATTACGATTACATAAATCTCAGGATCACGCAGGGCTGTTTTTAAGGAATTTTTAGAACTGCACAACTCCTTCTTTCCTTTCTCATCTTCCATGGTAAATTATTCCAATCGGAGGAAAATGACCTCTTTTGCTAGTTTTAGCTGTACATAAGTGCTTCTAAAACTGCACAAATTCTTTTGTAACTGCACATTTTGTGTGCAACTGCACGTTAAAAAAGCCCTGGGATCACGACTTTGACCGCCATTTTGTCTGTTTGTATTGCAGCAATAAAACAGATGCGGGGAGATACGTTCACCCATCTGGCGTTGAAGCGCCTGCGAGAGGAAATGTTTTCCAGGAAGTATTCTCGTTCTTGGGTTCGTCAGGTGGCCATTGTCATCACTGACGGAGAGTCAAACTATCCCGAGAAGACGAAAGAGGAAGCTCGCCTCTGCCACGAAGCAGGTTTCCAGGTCTTTGCCATTGGTGTTGGAGTTTCCGTGGTCCAGAAGGAGTTGGAAGCGATTGCCAGCGCCCGTGACCTTGTCTTCAAGGTCGACAACTATGCGGCTCTTGAGACTCTGCGTGAGACTCTCGCATGGATGGCTTGCGAACGTAGGCAGCTCTTCTCTATTAATAATATTATATAATCATAAGGTCTTTATGGTAATAAATCGTACCATTTTTATACTATATAATCACAATTTCATACTTATAATAATAGCATGTTTCATTGACATAATTATAATAATGATACTTATACTTATTTTAATTATGACGATGATAACAAAATGTTTAGTTCTCTGTCCAAAGGCAGATCCATATTCTAGTCCTCCTGTTGAATTGATGATTCCCTTTTTGCCTTTCCCGCAATCAACTTAGCACAAGTTCAAGATTGTTACACAGTGGCTTCAAGTGGTTTCGAATCTGCGATCCTCCTCTTTCCAAGGCACAAAACAAACCGCTACGCAAATACCACCGCGTCCCAGGATAAAGTAATGATGAATGAATCATTCATCTATCGTTTTTATAACATTTGGTGTGCGTGGTGGACTACTGGTTGACCTTCTCGACTTGAGGGACTAAGAGTTTGAGTTCAAATCCTGCAGGGTTAGAAAGATTTCCATGCAACAACCAATTCAACTGCAAATCGAGTCTACGGGTTACTGTCACGTGGAAGACCAATGGCCAACCTCCATAATTTTTACGAGATCAATAAAACTGAAATCGTCAGCTCCTACAAATTACTAACTCTTAAAACTTGTTGCAGATAAGGGGGCACTTCTTCTAAAAAAGCTTTCGATGCAATTGACGAGTCAAGAGTATGCTATAGTGGAGTCTGTATGAATCTTCATCCGCAGAGATAATGTTAAATGAATATATTTTTAAAGCACCTCACGCAGCATTGTTCTCAGCCTAACGAAGAGATGATCCAACTCCAGATGAAGGTCGATGAAGGTCATTCCACGGTGAGGACCTACCACATAAAAAGTTTGGTGCTGGGATGAAGAAGTTAGTGGAAGAGGTAAAAGAAGATTAAGTAAAATGAGTAGAAGGAAGAAAACGAGAAAAAAGTAGAGAGTGACTTACACATCAAATTCGCAAAGATTTGTAGGCGCTATAGTATACACCCCATTGACACATTGTGACCCAGAGCAGAACCCAATATTTTATTCGAGACAAATTGAGAATAAAAAATTATGTTTATGCACCATTACCAGTTGACCTCTGTTGACCTTTTACAGCTCCGACGACACCTCCTCCGCCAACAACAACAACAACAACAACAACAGAAACACCTCCGCAGTTGATCGAAGGTAAGCAATAAGAGAAACCTCTTCCAGTCGACTTTTTGACCTCTACCATTGAGGAATAAAGACTACATCTTCACCGGGAGAAAACTAAATATCTTATTACTTATTAATATTCTAAAATCTGCACATACATGTAACAATTTCTCTGTACATTGTAACGCGTCCATCGAGTAAAATGTGCTGCTGGTAGATAGATTTGAGAGCGGATGGAAGGACGGACAGATGCGAGAATGACCGACTAGATGGAAGGATGGATGGATCGATGGATGAAAGGAAGAATATTCAGATCATCCATCTATCTGTCCTCCATCCATTTATCCAGTCATCGGTTCTTCCTTCCAAACCTTCTGCAAACCATCCATTTTCCATCCATTTTCCATCCATTTTCCATCCATTTTCCATCCATTTTCCATCCATTTTCCATCTATTTTCCATCTATTTTTCATCCATTTTCCATCTATTTTCCATCCATTTTCCATCTATTTTTCCATCCATTTTCCATCCATTTTCCATCTATTTTCCATCTTTCCCATCTATTTTCCATCTATTTTTCATCCATTTTCCATCTATTTTCCATCCATTTTCCATTTATTTTCCATCTATTTTCCATCCATTTTCCATCTATTTTCCACCTATTTTCCATCTATTTTCCATCTATTTTCCATCTATTTTCCATCTATTTTCCATCCATTTTT
>OX457049.1:364305-376805 GCA_949752735.1 Lumbricus terrestris
CTGCCAGAATATGTTCCCTGCCAAGAATTTATTTAGGGCATAAATCGCTTCTGCACCGTTTACTTGTATGAGTGCCCTGACTATGCCCTCGTTAAAAGTTTGATTCCAATATTCTTAAACGGTAATAGATGAATGCTTTTACACTAGACTGGAATATAAAAAGACATGTCCATGTTGTAAAAAAGAAGGATCGAAGAGAGTGTTGATTTGTTGAATATAACACGTTTTGTGTCAATTGTGTGTCCTTTTTCAGTGGGTCTGTAAGGTTGGGCCCACACAGTTTTACCGAACCAGGCCCCCACATTTGCTAATCCGGCCCTGCAAAACGCCCCTAGCTACAGACTCGCTATCAGACCAACAACACCCCCATTTCGCTGGAAGCGTAAATACCTACAACAGTCGTAAACGTAGAGTAAGCCCAAAGTGGAGCAATTGGCTAAAGTCCCGTTCGTTTGATCAGTTCAGTTGAGTTGCGTGGGCAGTCAACGTAATTATCCGATGCATGAAAATTCGTTTGATGCGATTTTGCAAATTATAGAATATCGTTAATTAGATAAATATTAGGATTCTGCTAACTCATCTCTGTGCACAACATTATTCCCAAAATAACTATACGCTGTCTTTGGTATGGCGTTTTCAAATGATCGATTCTCACCCCACACCTGTCATTAGCCGACCCAAATGACGACAAGTTACCTAACTCGACCCACACACACTCGCGACATCATTTGAAAAGCAACGAACTGATCACTTACCAACTTACATCGAACCTTCGGTTAAATCATAATTATATCGGTCACAATATCATATCTCTCCCTTCCTCCCTCACTCCCCAACCACACCCCACGGACCCCCCACCACACTCCAACCTCCACCGGTACGCCACCCGTGAAATTTTGGTTTTCGGGAAGTTTTCTCCTCCCACGCCCACCCTCCCACCTCCACCCCCTACTACTCCCCCATCTCCACCCCACCACACCCCCACCACACTCCGACCTCCACCCGTGCGCCACCCGTGAAATCCGGACAGGTAAAAGCGCAGGCCTTAAACACCTCTAAAACGGTGTCAACCGCTGATCTTATGCGTATGGGACCCAAAGGAAAAGTGCTGTAATAAGCCTGTGAGGGAAACAGCCAATAGGTAAAATGCGGGTTTTTGCCCCCCTCTTCACCCTGGTCCCCATGGTGGCAGAGATTCGCGAACCCCTCCACTGCGTGTCCCATGCCGAGACGGACACAGTAGTGAAGGTTTGGAGTGAAAAGGTGTCGAAACAGACAGACACACATAATCTTCTCTTTATTTATGTAGATATCATAATTATAACAGTTTGTTCAGTTATATCGGTTAAATCAGAATAGTAATCGAAGTATCTGTTGGATGTGGATATCGTTGGTGATGGATGTCTGGTTGTAAAAAAAGGTCATCACAAAGTTTAATTGTGATGATGATGATGGTGGAGGAGGAAGGAGAGGACATCTATTAAGGCTGCTGCTGCTGTCTCTGATGCTGCTGCAGAGGTTGATGCTAGAGGCATCTATAAAAAGCGAAGAGGGATGCTGACGTGATGACATTCGTCGAGAGCATCTCTGCAGACTCAGACTCTGTCTCTGTCTCTCGGCTGCTGCTGCTGCTGCTTCATCTGGAAGAAGAAGAGGAAGACTGCGACCTTGAAGAGGAAGAGTGCATCCCATCTCCTTCTTTCCAATTCCAGAACCGATTCAGTTGCATTCCTCATCAGCGTCGCTTGTAGTTGATCGGTCGCAGCCACGATGAAGACGACATTGATATTGGTAAGTAGTCTCATCACTATTCTGTTTTGTAATTTCAAATTTATAAACGGAACTTCAGAGAGAGAGAGAGAAAGAGAGAGAGAGAGACAGACAGACAGACAGAGACAGAGACAGAGACAGAGACAGAGAGACGGAGACAGAGACAGAGACAGAAAGAGACAGAGAGAGACAGAGAGAGACAGAGACAGAGATAGAGAGAAACAGAGAGAGAGAGACAGACAGACAGACAGACAGAGACAGAGACAGAGACAGAGACAGAGACAGGGCACAGACCCCTGGCGGTGACTTTTCAAGCTTTACGGCTGAAACGACTGCAGTGGAAACTGATCTCTCTAGGTCAGGACTGATGATTATGTTAATCATTCACTCATTCTGACTAAACGCTGTGAAAATGCTTCGGCCGTTCCAAAGTACCAAGGTGCGCAAGATAAAGTGCGTTGGCGCATAAGTGGAATGTTACACTCCTGCTCTACAGAAGTCACATATTACAAATGCATATAAACAGGGCTTTTTTTAACGTGCAGTTGTACACAAAATGTGCAGTTCTAAATGAATATGTGCACATTGTGCAGTTGTGGAAGCATTTCTGTGCAGTTAAAACTAGTTGAAAAAGTCATTTTCCTCCAATTGGGAGTAATTTACCATGGAAGATGGGAAAGGAAAGAAAGGGTTGTGCAGTTCTAAAAACTCCTTAAAAACAGCCCTGCATGTTTTTTTATCTCTTAACTTCACATGTACCAGGCTGCGGTGTGTCAACCATAGGCGTAACGTTCTATTGTGACGGTGGTGTCGAGTCACCACCACTTTTAAAAGTGGTGGCGACAGTCAGCACCACTTTTTGGCGACGCTACGCCAGGGTATGGCAGGGCAAATGCTCTGGTAAAAAAGCCTTTGCCCTGGTCGCTGCCCTGGTCGTTGCCCTGTATGAAATTTTGCATTGCCAGAATTTGTTCGGGTATGATGTTGCTTAGTGTTCACGTCCGTCCGCTCTCTGGCACGGCAAAATATTGGCATGGCAAAACATTGGCAGTGCAAAAGTTCCGGCAGGGTAAAGTTCTGGAAGGGCAACTGTTCTGGCAGGAAAATTTGTTGGTAGGGCAAAAATTGTGGTAGGTCAAAATTTTGGCAAAAGTTCTGACAGGAAAAAATTCTGGCAGGGCAAAATTCTGGCGTGACAAAAGTTATGGCAGCCTTGGCAGGGTAATAGTTCTGATAGGGTAAAATTCTGTAGTTGTTTATTCACACTACCGTTTACAACTAACAGCCCAACTGTCGCTTTATCGTTTTTAAATGAAGCCTAATCAATTGCGTAAGCAATTGACCGAGCCTATATGTCTGACTCAGTTCCAATGTTTGCTGAACTTTTTGCTTTCGTAATGCTACTCGAAAGACAATTTGCAATGCTTCACTAAGTGTCACGGTCACAGCATCTAGATGCGAGGGGGTCGCGGAGCCCACCGTCGGCAGGCACAGCACCGGGAGGCGAGGAGGTCGCGGGGTTCGCCGACAACGGGCGAGAGCCCATCAACACCTCCGTGAGGGACACACACGACCCCCACGGGACGCCTTTTGAAGTGGCGGCGAAGAGCCGACGACCAGATGTGGTCGAATTGGACACGGACGCTTTGAGGCCGCCACCCGACGGGGCGATGAACCGTTAGCGCCGGCTGCCCAGGGCCATCAAAGGCAGCCGGCGTCATATATAAGACGATGTAGGCCATTAACGGGGGGAGGCCCGGCAGACGCGCGTATGACAAGATCGACCAACGAAGAACAACTGAATTAAATTCACAGGCGTCTGAAACTATGTTTGAACATTGCCGGTGTAGCCTACAAGACTGTATATATTCTAATTAATCTCTGCGGTTGTTGTATTTTAATAAATAATTGTTAAAATCCATCCTCGGCACTGTGTGATCGTCACGACCAGAGCATCTTCCAGTTAGATCGGACTAGGGTCGTGACAGTTGACCGAGCCTATATGTCTGACTCAGTTCCAATGTTTGCTGAACTTTTTGCTTTCGTAATGCTACTCGAAAGACAATTTGCAATGCTTCACTAAGTGACTGAGATTAGTCCATAAGATTTATAAGATTTGCTTTCCAAATTCGCCCATCTGAACCTCTGACCAGCCAACCCTAATAGACTAATAGTGTAAGGTGGGTGGTTTGCAGGGTTACCACTGAGACTTCAGAAATAAACCCAGATTTCGTTATGAAAAACCCCGAAAAGTCCAGACTATTTACATAAGCGATTTCAAACCCCTTTGTTAAAATTATGTTAGATTTAAGATATTTTGGAAGAGAATTAATGAAATGTTCGTCAAATGAGTCGAATCAAATGCAGTTGCAACTTTGAACGTGCGAAAAAATGCCAATTAGGCCATCGAAGTTGTCAGAGACTGAGCATCCGTATCGACAATAAGCTAAATCGATATAATTATGGTGTGTCGTGTGTGCAAGCGCAGTGGGTCGGTCGAGCCTACAGGAATTGTAAACACACGACACGCGTAGCTTAAGTTTACGATGTTTCAAAGTTGTCGAAGTTTCCGGCCAAATTTTCTCAATATACATGTATCAGCAAATAGCAATCCAACTTTTAAACCATCCAGAACATTAATAGGCTACTCTGCAACAACTAGACCACTTCTTAGAGTATTGGCCTGACCTATAGGCTATACATCCTAGAGGGTTCCACGACAATTGGTCCACAGACAACTCGTCTAACGACAACTCGCATTGATGAAATGGAAGCTGGATTTATGAAAAAACGTTAAATGGTTTTCTAGCTTAAATGGAAGCTGGATTGATGATTTTCATCCATATATTTCAACATGCATCCAGCTTCTGCTTCAGATCTAAAATACCTTATATTTCTCGCTCGTTATTTTCGTCAATCCAGCTTCTATTTCAGATATAAAATACCCTCATCCAGCTTAGCGTATTTTCATCAATCCAGCTTATATTTCAGGTCTAGAAATGCCTTCATCCAGCTTTTATTTCTCATGAGTTATTTTCGTCAATCCAGCTTCTGTTTCGCCTGTAAAAGAACCTTCATCCAGATTCCATTTCTCTTGCGCTTTTTTCATCAATCCAACCTCCATTTCACCTGTAAAACACTTTCATCCAGCTTCCATTTCTCAAGCTCTGCACCAGTCGTCTGTAGACCAGTTGTCGTTAGACGAGTTGTCTGTAGACCAGTTGCCGTGACACCATGTTAGAGATGTCGATCGGGCTCAACAAGGAGGAGTGCACGACTCTACCTATACATATAGCCTATTGAATAAATTGTCGAAGCGACTTATTTCTGCGAAGACTGTGAAGTTTCAAATTAAAATTCGTAGAACAAAAATTATGTAGCACAACCAGTTTACATTGAATTTCACTATAAATACAATGTATATTGCTAAGTCCACGGGCTACGTTGTAAATAAAAACGGTCAAGTAATTAAAATAAACTCAAATTTTGTCTTTAAAAAAACCAGAAACCCAGACGAAGGCAAAAACAGATGTAATGAAAAAAACAGCTGTGACATCGCTGGTGTCATATGGCGAGCACGGTAGCGCCAAATTATAGGCCCATGTAAAATTCAATTCAAAATTCAAAATTATTTATTGATCCCACAATAAACGTAATTATACAGAACATGGTGTAACACAAGTTATAATTAAAACATTAATTCGTTGACAAAGAAGTTATGAGATAGATTAGGGAGCAATAGGCACTCCAGAAGGGACAAGTCCCGCTTAGTAGGGGCCTAAGTACCAGGAAGAAGCTGTGGGTGCAATTAAGTAAGGGGAATAGACGTTATTATGACTATAAAACATTTATATAGTAGACGTTACGTATATAAAATTCTTAACTACAACTTAACTAACAAACATAAAGCTGAGTTTAAGTGATATAAATTAGTGTGTGTGCACGTGCAAGGGTTTTAAAGTGGCTAAGGGATGTAACCGTACGGATTTCTTTGGGAAGACTGTTCCAGTTGACAGGACCCTGGACTCTAAGCGAAAACTTACGGACATTAGTCCTTGCAAATCACAGATCGGAAATCATTGTTACTTCTAGTGAAAATACGATGCGGTACAGTATCAAAATAGGATGAGAATGATGATGGGAGGAGGTTATTAATGTATTTATACATGAAAATGCAAGTTTGTAGGAATTTGATTTGATTAATGTTTAGGAGTTTATGTTCAAAGAATAGTGGACTAGTGTGTGAATTGGGGGAAGATTTAGTTATAACTCGCATTGTCTTTTTTTTGAAGGATTTTTATACCTATAAGATTGGAGTCATATGTAGAAGTCCAGATCATATTACAGTAAGTCAGATATGGATATATGAGAGTATAATTGAGATCCCGTAGGATATGAGGGGGAGAAGGTAAGATACTCTTTTTATGATGCCAAGATTTTTTTTACTTTGTTACTAATTTCAAAAATGTGTGTTTTCCATTTCAGGTGTTGATCGATGTAGGCACCTAGAAATTTTGTTTTCTTTAGGTGTATTGTTATAATTTTTGAAGCAAATGTTGTTGAAATGTGAGCCAGAAATTCTCAGTGTAGGCCTAAAGCCTTGAGCTCAGAATAAAGGAGAGAAGAATAATATTAGCATAACGATGTTTCTGGTCGAGCTTCAAAATTTTTGATTCCTTTCAGTACGTCATATCTGTGAGAACTGGATTTAAACTCTTCTTCCTGTCAAAAACAAATATGGCCTCAAGATTTGCGTTTGAATTTGACAAAATTTAATATTAAACCAGATATATTTTATATCTGCGCTAGTAAAAACAAGCCCACAACAACACAACGCTATAGGTTAGCTCTTTATTACAGATGTTATACACAAATTTTGCCTTTTTGTTAACATGATTGCACGATTAAACTGTGCATATATTTTAAATTTTGCTCCTTAATACGACTCTAATACAGGGGTGGGGATAATAAAAATGAAGTTTGAGAACCGCTGGGGCACTGTAACAGTAAGCCGAGGAAAGAATTGAACTGAGAAGTTGTGTAGGCCAACCAAGAAATAGTCACCACCACTTTCACGGGGAAAGTTACGCCCATGGTGTCAAAATGCTCTTTTTCATGAATTAAACGAATATATATATATATATATATATATATATATATATATATATATATATATATATATATAACATACAGGGGGCCAACAAGGTGCTAAGCAATAATTCCAGGCATGATTCCTTAAAAGGTGTTCTTAAAAATTTCAGCCGTTTCGACAGATTTACGATCGCAATAATTGTCAAAAGGTCAAACAGCTCATTTGGAGAATCATCATCTACATGGGCGAAATTGGTTTCCGTTTTCGGGGGCTAAAAAACTTGGTCCGGAACGAGCGGCCCGACAATATTTTTTCGTGTCGGCCGAAAAAGTTGATGACCTTTTTTAGTTGTGAAGTTCAAAAAGTGTTCAGATCCCAAGAAAATTACTATGTATTTCGCGGCCGAAAAAGTTGATGACCGTTTTTTGTCATTGGTTGGATATTCTGGTGTGGGGGGGGGGGGGCTAGGCCAGACCAAAGATACCATTTACACGGGGGAAAACTGAATCTGTGGCTTCTTGGGGGGGGGCTTAGTCCCCCTAACCCCTGATTAACTCCGCCCATGATCATATAATCATCATCTTTGCTCACGTGTTGACCATTTGCAAAGGTAAAGAGATCCTAGATCTTGCAGAGAAGGGTTCCACTGAGACGTATTGGTGTGCGTTTGTTACTCTACCTTTGTGCGACCAGAAAATGTCTGCTAGAAACCCACATTGTACACCAAGATCTGACCGCGACCGACGTGGCTTCCTGCGCATCACAGTCGTAATGTATAATTTATATAACGCCTTTTGGAACCTCTTAACGGCTACTTACTGGTCCATAATCTACTGCCGTCTTCATGATGCAGGCACCTGCTTTGTCATGGACGTCATCCCACTTTTTAAAGCAGGCACTTGCTCTTATATGTACATTATATCTCTATTACAAAGACTTGTCTTTTACTGTTATTTTTTCAGGCTTCCCTACTGACGATTAGTAAGTAACTCTGATCAAATTTAATCAAATCAAATCTAATCCTGTGCAATCCACAAAATGAAAACATAATAAAAATCCACTTTAAAAGTCTGATCAAAATCCTTCAAGCAAGTCGGAGTTAAGTAGCTTACACTTGAATGACATTAAAGAATCGACAGAGGATTGAAAGGAAGAAAACTGTGCAGCAAAAGCTTTTGATCAGCGAGCGACAAAGATCTGATCCATGGAGTTAGAAGTCTAATCTAATCTGAGTCTAATCAATCTCTCAATATAATCTATTCTAGAGTGTTCAAAGATATCGTACTCCATTCTAATCATCACTTCTAATATTCTTAATCAGCTCTAATCAGAGTCACGTGTACTGTGTATCTAAACTGCAATTGAGAAGCATCTTTTATTGACGTTGCCAAAGAGTCAATGACACGTTTTGGTCTTCTAAAGAAAATCATAATATCGTGTTTTTGGTATTTTTGCAGCATTCGTGTCTGGCGTAAATTCGGAAAAGGGTGAGTACATGCTCATGAACTTTCGTGTCTCTTTTGCAGCATGTAATTAATCAAAGAATAGCCAACCATTAAAACTCTACTACATATCATCAGCTAGAAAATAATTTTTTAAAGTCATTTCGTGCAAATCTTCAGAAAATATAGCTGTTTTACCCCTGTGTGCCCGAAAAATCCTCCCATGCCTGTTTGCCCCCACCCCCCCCCCCCAACGTTTGTCCGCCCGTGCCAGTTTTGCCCGAAAAACACATTTGCCCGAAATTTATTTGCCCCCTCTGGACCCCGCCTGCTACGCCTATAGAACTAATTGACTGATTATAACTCAGTTTCGTTCTCTAATCGATTATCTCATCTATTCAGTCTGTCAGTTTCTAAAAAAATTAGTCAGTCAGACAGCGTGCCAGTCAGAAAGAAAGGCACACAAACACACCCACCCACACACACACACAAACACACACACACACAAACACACACCCAGGGCGAGAATTAACACGGGGCTTCGAGAATCAACGCCAAGTCTTTCTTAGAGCCCATAGTAAAGTCTTTATTGCACTCCACAAAAATCAACGTCTGACTCCGATGATATTTTCCTACAATTCCCATACTGCAATCAGCCAAATGTTTAGTTTAGTCTACTCTGTCATACATACATACATACATACATACATACATACATACATACATACATACATACATACATACATACATACATACATACATACATCGTTCAATCAATCGCTCAATGGTCGCAAATAAATAATCCTCTATCAACTACGATTCACACAATATAATATGATTACATCTTATGATATAAGTGTGAAAGTTTGTCCTGTTTGTATGGATGTATTTTGAATTTCGTCCCAGACCCTACTCGGAAATGACAGCGATTCGTTTTACCAAAAAATTTTCAATTGGTTCTTACCCAATTTTTTAGTTCAACGCGACTATTTTCAGCTGTCAATTCACTTTATAACCCGAGATATTAGACATTTTAATTTCCGCCGTGTTATTTACGCTATCACTGCAATTGCGACGCCATATATTTGAATCGCTGTGAAATAACAAACGCACGTTGCTTTTGACGTCATTTTGACGTCATTCTTCGCCAAAGCTTAACATGAAACTCGAGCGCTCGCAGCGAAACCACACTGGAAAGATAAATGCCTTCGGCCAAGGAGTATATAGGCCTACACTAGAGTAGCCCCGTGCAATCATGAGTTTAACCAGCAGAATTCCATGGGACAGACCTTCCAAGCAGAGAGGCGTAAATTATCATTATAAACCCCAAATGGGCGGCGAAGCCGCCCCACCGGGGCGGTGGAGCTGGGTTTGCCCTTAGAGGGCTGCGAGTGCTCTTAGAATGTGGTAGCATAGCATGACTCTGTGTGCATTTAAAGGATGTGGAGACAGCCAAGCGGACATTGTGTTCGTTCTTGACGAGTCTGGAAGTATCCTTCCAGGAGACTTCGCCAGGCAGCTACTCTTCGTTCAAAACACCACCGACCTCTTCGATGTCGGTTTCAATCGAACCCATGTCGGAGTGCTTACTTTCGCAACGATCACTCGGGTCATCTTTCATCTCGGAAAATACACGGACGAGGGTGAACTCAAGAAGGTAGTCAAAGGTAAATGTTGATTCATGCATGCAGCTCGTAGCATTTATAGATTCCAGCTTCTGTTGAACTTCTCAGGGATGACAACCAAGCGACGAGTTGGAGGGACTTAACCCTCATAGGGTCACGGTTTTTCCCAACCGATTTTGGTCACCGGGGGGTAAAAAAATACCCCCACTGTGATTCGCATGATTCTCATGATAAACTCCGATTTTTAAGCATAAAACTAAAAGAAGTTATTTATAGAAGGTTCGAGAAATGCACTGGAACCAAAGTAACATATGCAGCACTGCAGGGAAATCAAAATGGCGGACAAAATGGCGGCCAGAATCTAGAATGGCTATTAGTGAAGTTATGTATGCAATGGAAACATGATTTCAGAGTCTAAATCAACATTATCGAGGTCAAGGGATGCAATGGAACCAATGTCACATATGTGGCACTGCACGAAAATCAAAATGGCGGACAAAATGGCGGCCAGAATATTAAAATGGCTATTAGTGAAGTCATATGTGCAATGGAAATATGATCTCAGGGTCTAAATCAGCATTTTCGAGGTCAAGGAATGCGATGGAACCAATTTCACTTATATTGCACTGCAAGGAAACCACAATTGGAAAAAAATGACGGCCAGATTGCTGCAGACAATTTCATTTATTCTTCCTAATTTTATGACACCAAAACGATTTCTATTATAGGCCTAATGTCCAGATACTGATAAGGAGACATTTTAACAGCAAGACACTCATGTGTACAGCATGCATAATGCTATGTTTAAAAATTCCTGAGTAAAATAGCTAGGACGTGGTACATTCGCGTACTTTTTAGCTGATTTGGGTGCATGAATAACTAATGAAACTGGATGCATTCTGTGCATAAAACATATTTAGGAAAAGTCATAGAAGCGATTTCTTCAACTATTTTCAGGGATTAAAATTTCCGTGAAAAACCGAGATGGGGGTATTTTTTTACCCCCCGGTGACCCTATAAGGGTTAAGAGGAATAACAATGAGAGAAACAGAGAAACAGAGAGAGAGACAGACAAACAGAGAGAGAGGCAGAGGTCGAAGGACAGAGAGAAACAGAGGCATAGAGACAGAGAGAGAGACAGAGACAGAGAGACAGAGAGAGAGACAAAGACAGAGAGACAGAGAGACAGACAAACAAACAGAGAGAGGCAGAGGCCGAAGGACAGATAGAGGCAGAGGCATAGAGAGAGACAGAGAGAGACAGAGAGACAGACAAACAGTGAGAGGCAGAGGCATAGATAGAGAGACAGACAAACAGTGAGAGGCAGAGGCATAGAGAGAGACAGACAGACAGACAGTGAGAGACAGAGAGAGACAGCGGGGGACGGAGGCAGAGATATGAGGTGATTGAGATGGAGATGGATACAAAAAAGTGCATCCATCCTCCACTATACCACAAATAAATCCTCATTCCTCCACTTCCATAAATCAATTCTTCATTCTTCATCTACACGAAGAATCCATTCCTAATGCCTACTCTTCAGTTTTCATTCTAAACGTCACCTATCATAGCCACAAGAGAGTACGTAACGTACGCCTTTCTGATCCCCTGACCTTAACTTCCATCTTTCATCCTTGGTCTGCATCCCCATCCTGACTTTTCTGAAAATCAATTTCACTTGATAACATCATTAGTAATTTAGTTTAGTTATCGACCAATGTTGCTGAAACACTGCGAGTCTATGACTTGCTCAAGGTTCCAACCCAGCAACAATCTCAATGAAGGAAAAGGAGGAGGAGGAGGATGAAACCCGGCGCAGTCTCCTGAGTCTCCTCATTGCAAAAACATTAAGCGCTCTAACCATGCAATCGATCATTCCTTTCCACGGTAACCGAGTGTTAGAATGAGCTTCTGAGTAACAGCTACTTACTTATCATTCCTCTGTAGCTCTGTGGGGCGCGGTGGTGTAGTGGTGGGGTCGTTGCCTTGAAGCCGTAAGGTTCGAGGTTCGAAAATCATCATAAGTCGCCGCGTAGGGACCTTGAGCAAGTTCTTCACTCACAATTGCTTAGCGCTTCGGCGTGAAATTCCGATGCAGTGTCCGCTCTGCAGTCGGGAGCGCCTCTGAGTAGCGTGTTTGAAGGGGCGCGATAACAAGTGCACATACAACAAACAATATAAGCTTCGATATTTCTACTCCAACCGCCGTTTACAACCGTCGTCTGTCTTGCAGGGATAACCCAGACGCAAGGAAGAACGAACACCGACCTTGCATTGAAGCGCCTGCGTGAGGAGATGTTCTCCAGGCAATACTCTCGTTCCTGGGTAAGTCACGTGGCCATTGTCATCACGGACGGTGTGTCGTTGAGAAAAAATATGACAACAGAGGAAGCTCGTCTCGTCCACAATGCAGGCATCCAGGTCTTTGCCATTGGTGTTGGGGAAAACATAGATATGACGGAGTTGTATGCGATCGCCAGCTCCCCCGACAAGGTCTACACCGTCGACAACTATACGGCTCTCGAGTCTCTCCGTCAGACTCTCGCAACGAAAGCCTGTGAAAGTAGGCAA
>OX457049.1:381805-416805 GCA_949752735.1 Lumbricus terrestris
TAAATGGAGGTGCATTTTAGAATACGGAATATGATAGTTAATTCTGCCATCATTATGCAGCATTGTAACAATGGTTTGTTGTCCTAAGTTGCCCATGGCTAAAAGCACATTTTAACGAAAAATTGCAAATTTGGTCAAAATTGTTCGATTTTCTTCATCGTTGGGGCACCACTTAGAAAAGGAATAAGTTCAACATATTTTGCAAAACAACTAACCATATCATAATGCAACTTTTGCACACCAGGGCATTTTTAATTTCAGACATGAGTTTAACCATGCAGCAGAATTCCATGGGGAAGACCTTCCAAGCAGAGAGGCGTAAATTAGGCCTACCATTATAAACCCCAAATGGGCGGCGAAACCGCCCCACCGGGGCGGTGGAGCTGGGTTTGGGGACGAAAAATCGAAATTTCCCGGGTACGCCGGGTATCCCAGCTAGTGAATAATATAGCTGCGAGTGCCCTTAGAGTGTGGTAGCATAGCATGACTCTGTGTGCATTTATAGGATGTGGAGACAGCCAAGCGGACATTGTGTTCGTTCTTGATGAGTCTGAAAGCATCCTTCAAGATGACTTTGCCAGGCAGCTGCGCTTCGTTCAAAACACCACCGACCTCTTCGATGTCGGTTTCAATCGAACCCATGTCGGAGTGCTTACTTTCGCAACGGACACTCGGGTCATCTTTCATCTCGGACAATACACGGACGAGGGTGAACTCAAGAAGGCGGTCAAAGGTCAGCTGTGGATTAACTCATGCAGCTCCGACCATTTATATATATATATATTAAACTTCTCAGGGATGACAACTAAGCGAAGAGATGGAGGGATTGAAGAGGAATAAAAATGATAGAGAAAGAGAGAAACAGATAGACAGACAGGCAAGAAGAGAGAGAGATAGAGAGGCAGAGGCCGAAAGACAGAGAGAGGCAGAGGCATAGAGAGAAACAGGCAGAGAGAGACAGAGAGACAGAGAGACAGCGGGGACGTAGGCAGAGAGATGAGGTGATTGAGATGGAGATGGATACAAAAAAGTGCATCCATCCTCCACTATACCACAAATAAATCCTCATTCTTCCGCTTACACAAATCAATTCTTCATCTACACGAAGAATCCATTCCTAATGCCTACTCTTCAGTTTTCATTCTAAACGTCACCTATCATAGCCACAAGAGAGTACGTAACGTACGCCTTTCTGATCCCCTGACCTTAACTTCCATCTTTCATCCTTGGTCTGCATCCCCATCCTGACTTTTCTGAAAATCAATTTCACTTGATAACATCACTAGTAATTTAATTTAGTTATGACCAATGTTGCTGAAACACTGCGAGTCCATGACTTGCTCAAGGTTCCAACCCAGCAACAGTCTCAAGGAAGGATGAGGAGAAGGATGAAACTCGCAGTCTCCTGAGTCTCCTCATTGCGTGGAACAAATTGACCAGTGACATCCAAAAAGCTCACAGTCTACCACAATTCAAAGCACTTATTCGTACCCATCCATTAAACATAGAAAGAAAATTTGATACCTGGCTATTACCTTCAGTCCTACTCAGCTACTTAATTATCAATTGGGCCCCTACCCGTCCCTTTAGGTGTGCCCTTTGTTCCCTATGTTTTCTTATAAATTTGTTGTGTTATTTGTTCTGTTATTACAATTATCTATTGATATAGTGCTTTAATTGAAAAATGTTTCTTGGGTTCAATAAAATGAAATGAATGAATGAATGAATGAATGAATGAATTGCAAAAACATTAAGCGCTCTAACCAAACGATCATTCATTTCCACGGTAACCGAGTGTTAGAATGAGCTTCTGAGTAACAGCTACTTACTTATTATTCCTCTGTAGCTCTGTGGGGCGCGGTGGTGTAGTGGTGGCGTCGTTGCCTTGAGCCCGAAAGGTTCGAGGTTCGAATCCACCTCAAGTCGCCGCGTATGGACCTTCACTTGCTCAGCGCTTCGGCGTGAAACTCCGATGCAGTGTCCGCTCTGCAGTCGAGAGCGCCTCTGAGTAGTGAACTTGAAGGGGCGCTAGAACAAGTGCACATACAAAGATACAAAAACAAACAATATAAACTTCGATTAAATTTCGACTCCAACCGCCGTTTACAATCGGCTGTCTTGCAGGGATAATCCAGATGCAAGGAGGAACGAACACCGACCTTGCATTGAATCGTCTGCGTGTGGAGATGTTTTCCAGGCAATACTCTCGTTCCTGGGTAAGTCACGTGGCCATTGTCATCACGGACGGTGTGTCGTCGAGAAAAAATATGACAACAGAGGAAGCTCGTCTCGTCCACAATGCAGGCATCCAGGTCTTTGCCATTGGTGTCGGGGAAAACATAGACATGACGGAGTTGTATGCGATCGCCAGCTCCCCCGACAAGGTCTACACCGTCGACAATTATGCGGCTCTTGAGTCTCTGCGCAAGATCCTCGCAACAAAAGCCTGTGAAAGTAGGCATCACTTGCTAAATATTACATAAAACAGAACGCAACATAACCATGGGTGGAGACCTAGGGACGCAGGGGAACGGTTCTCCTCAAATTTGTGTGGTGGGGGACGGCCCATGCTTTGCTCCCCCCCAAATCGTTAAGTGTTAGGACACTATACATCACGAATACACTGGTGAGGCTATAAAGTTACAAGAAGATATCTTCGAACAAATGACGACTTAAAAAAGGTCATTAGCTATTTTGGCCGGAAAAAATTGGTATGTTTTTGAAGAAATTCCGACCAAACGACTTTTAAAAAGTCATCGACTTTTTTCACAGAGAAATTTGGTTTTTTACTAGACATTTCGGCCAGATGACTAACAAGGTCATCACCTTTTTTCACAGAGAAATTTGGTTTTTTACTAGACATTTCGGCCAGATGACTAGAAAAGGTCATCACCTTTTTTGACAGAGAAATTTGTTTTTTTCTAGACATTTCGGCCAGATGACTAAAAAAGTGATGACCTTTTTTCACAGAGAAATTTGGTCTTTTCCTAGACATTTCGACCAGATGACTAAAAAAGGTCATCACCTTTTTTGACAGAGAAATTTGGTTTTTTCTAGACATTTCGGCCAGATGACTAAAAAAGGTCATCACCTTTTTTCACAGAGAAATTTGGTCCTTTCCTAGACATTTCGACCAGATGACTAAAAAAGGTCATCACCTTTTTTCACAGAGAAATTTTGTTTTTTTCTAGACATTTCGGCCAGATGACTAAAAAAGGTCATCACCTTTTTCACAGAGAAATTTGGTCTTTTACTAGACATTTCGGCCAGATGACTAAAAAAGATCTTCAGAAATTTTTACCGGCAAAAAGATGGAAAATAAATTTCGTCGCCGACTCAGTCATTCGTCCGCCCAAAATCTCGCGTCCCTCCTTCGGCCACTCGTTCGCCCCCGCAAGTCTCCGCCCATGATTCACATAGAATAAACATGAACGTAGCATAGCATAACATAACTTAACATAACATGCTTTTAAATGGTTCAAAAATCGCGCAGTTTCCAATAATTTTTCTAACCAGACCACACCCGTATTATTAGCCGCTCCGCCCCTCTGGCAACCGGATTCGGACCTCTTTCGGACTACTCTTACGGACATCCCTTTTCACTCAACACAGCGCTCTCGAAGAAGCTGATGCCCCGCGCCTGACTTTCAAGTTGCGCTCTAGAAGTTTGCAAATTGCGATTACGATAGTCTGCGTAAAGCCACTGCAAATTAACCTGGAGTGGCCATTACCTCAAGCTTCCTCTTAAAAGCCACGACAACATCCCTGAGGCTGTATTCTCATCAAAGCAATTCCACGAGTCTTCAATTTTGCGCTGAAGAATTTCAGCCCTAATAATCCTTTTGGCTTCTCAAACAATTTATACATGTGTCCTCGAGTTGACGGGATAAATTAAAAAAAGAACCTCCCACATTAGTGCTTCCCTCCGAGTAATAATCTTGCAAGCCTCTGTTAGATTTCCGCTGCTTCACCTTCTCTGCAATGATGCTAGTCTCAACACCTTTTCAACGTTTCTTCAATGCTTCATCACCAAATCATTTTGTAGCTCCTCTTTGTACTTTCTCCAGATTTGTCATACTTTGTTTCACTGCAAAGTGTGATAATGGGTGCTCTTCTTCTAAAAAGTTTTCGATACGGTTGACCAATCATGCGTGGAGTTATGTCTGAATGAATCTCATACTTAGAGATTATTATGTATCTGTCTATGAAAGATGATGATGATGATGATGATGATGATGATGATGATGATGATGATGATGACGATGATGACAATGACGATGATGACGATGATGATGATGATGATGATGATGATGATGATGACGATGATGACGATATGACGATGATGATGATGATGATGATGATGATGGTGGTGATGATGATGATGATGATGATGATGATGATGACGACGACGACGATGATGATGATGATGATGATGATGACGACGACGATGATGATGATGATGATGATGATCATGCCGATGATGATGACGATGATGACGACGATGATGACGATGATGATTATGATGATGATGATGATGATGATGCCGATGATGATGATGATGACGATGACGACAATGACGATGATGATTATGATGATGATGATGATGATGATGATGATGATGATGATGATGATGATGATGACCACGATGACGACGACGACGATGATGATGATGATGATGATGACGATGACGATGATGATGATGATGATGATGATGACGATGATGATCAGCGTCAGTTGACCTATGTTGTCATTTTACAGTTCCGTCGACAGTCCCTCCGACAACGACAACCACCACACTGGCTCCGACAACCACCACAGCAGAAGAAACACCATTGTCAGGTAATATCTCACCGTTTGGTGGCATAGGCACTCTGGCATCAGAGAGCTGGGCGCCACAGCATGGGCGCAACATCAGTATAAATAGAAGTTGGATTAATTAAAATAATTCTTTGCCTAGATGGAATGGTGACTTTTCGTCGTATAATTTCGTATTCAAAGTTGTCCGAAAATTCTGGTGCTTGAATCGAGTACGTCCAGTGTCTCTGCGCCCATACGGAGGAGCCCAAAGTCACAGCGCTCGTGAATAAGCTGGTGTCCTGCCCTTGGCTTTCGCGTGGCCCTCAAGACATTTAGGGATTATGATTATGTACCGCCGTAGATCTAACTGACCGGAATTAAATCATGTTAATCAGAAAATCGATTCCGACATTTATTCAGTCAGTCAGTCAGTCAGTCAGTCAGTCATGCGAAAATCAACCATACTGTCAGCCAGGTAATCAAAAAGGCCTAGGTCTATTGCAGAGGTAGGCCTACATAAAATAACTCGGTTTCATGCCACATCCAAGTGACAAAGCGATGCATAGGCCATGTTGCAGTAGCTTCAGCAAAGGTCAATGGTTAGCTTCAACAGATGGAGTCATTCGGGCAGGAATAGCATGAGAAAAACCTTAAACTACTAACACTAAATCAGAGTTTTGCATAATTTTGACTTAAGAGAAACCACCTAAATGGAGGTGTATTTTAGAATACGGAATATGATAGTTAATTCTGTCATCATTATGCAGCATTGTAACAATGGTTTGTTGTCCTAAGTTGCCCATGGCTAAAAGCACATTTTAACGAAAAATTGCAAATTTGGTCAAAATTGTTCGATTTTCTTCATCGTTGGGGCACCACTTAGAAAAGGAATAAGTTCAACATATTTTGCAAAACAACTAACCATATCATAATGCAACTTTTGCACACCAGGTCATTTTTAATTTCAGACATGAGTTTAACCATGCAGCAGAATTTCATGGGGAAGACCTTCCAAGCAGAGAGGCGTAAATTCCCATTATAAACCCCAAATGGGCGGTGGAGCTGGGTTTGGGGACGAAAAATCGAAATTTCCCGGGTACGCCGGGTATCCCAGCTAGTGAATAATATAGCTGCGAGTGCCCTTAGAGTGTGGTAGCATAGCATGACTCTGTGTGCATTTATAGGATGTGGAGACAGCCAAGCGGACATTGTGTTCGTTCTTGATGAGTCTGAAAGCATCCTTCAAGATGACTTTGCCAGGCAGCTGCGCTTCGTTCAAAACACCACCGACCTCTTCGATGTCGGTTTCAATCGAACCCATGTCGGAGTGCTTACTTTCGCAACGGACACTCGGGTCATCTTTCACCTCGGACAATACACGGACGAGGGTGAACTCAAGAAGGCGGTCAAAGGTCAGCTGTGGATTAATTCATGCAGCTCCGACCATTTTTATATATATTAAACTTCTCAGAGATGACAACTAAGCGAAGAGATGGAGGGATTGAAGAGGAATAAAAATGAGAGAGAAAAAGAGAGAGACAGATAGACAGACAGGCAAGAAGAGAGAGAGATAGAGAGACAGAGGCCGAAAGACAGAGAGAGGCAGAGGCATAGAGAGAAACAGGCAGAGAGAGACAGAGAGACAGCGGGGACGTAGGCAGAGAGATGAGGTGATTGAGATGGAGATGGATACAAAAAAGTGCATCCATCCTCCACTATACCACAAATAAATCCTCATTCTTCCGCTTACACAAATCAATTCTTCATCTACACGAAGAATCCATTCCTAATGCCTACTCTTCAGTTTTCATTCTAAACGTCACCTATCATAGCCACAAGAGAGTATACGTAACGTACGCCTTTCTGATCCCCTGACCTTAACTTCCATCTTTCATCCTTGGTCTGCATCCCCATCCTGACTTTTCTGAAAATCAATTTCACTTGATAACATCATTAGTAATTTAATTTAGTTATGACTAATGTTGCTGAAACACTGCGAGTCCATGACTTGCTCAAGGTTCCAACCCAGCAACAGTCTCAAGGAAGGATGAGGAGAAGGATGAAACTCGCAGTCTCCTGAGTCTCCTCATTGCGTGGAACAAATTGACCAGTGACATCCAAAAAGCTCACAGTCTACCACAATTCAAAGCACTTATTCGTACCCATCCATTAAACATAGAAAGAAAATTTGATACCTGGCTATTACCTTCAGTCCTACTCAGCTACTTAATTATCAATTGGGCCCCTACCCGTCCCTTTAGGTGTGCCCTTTGTTCCCTATGTTTTCTTATAAATTTGTTGTGTTATTTGTTCTGTTGTTACAATTATCTATTGATATAGTGCTTTAATTGAAAAATGTTTCTTGGGTTCAATAAAATGAAATGAATGAAAATGAATGAATGAATGAATTGCAAAACATTAAGCGCTTTAACCAAGCGATCATTCATTTCCACGGTAACCGAGTGCTGGAATGATCTTCTGAGTAAAATCTAGGTACTTATTATTCCTCTGTAGCTCTGTGGGGCGCGGTGATGTAGTGGTGGCGTCGTTGTCTTGAGCCCGAAAGGTTCGAGGTTCGAATCCACCTCAAGTCGCCGCGTATGGACCTTCACTTGCTCAGCGCTTCGGCGTGAAACTCCGATGCAGTGTCCGCTCTGCAGTCGAGAGCGCCTCTGAGTAGTGAACTTGAAGGGGCGCTATAACAAGTGCACATACAAACATACAAAAACAAACAATATAAACTTCGATTAAATTTCGACTCCAACCGCCGTTTACAATCGGCTGTCTTGCAGGGATAATCCAGACGCAAGGAGGAACGAACACCGACCTTGCATTGAATCGTCTGCGTGTGGAGATGTTTTCCAGGCAATACTCTCGTTCCTGGGTAAGTCACGTGGCCATTGTCATAACGGACGGTGCGTCGTCGAGAAAAGATATGACAACAGAGGAAGCTCGTCTCGTCCACAATGCAGGCATCCAGGTCTTTGCCATTGGTGTTGGGGAAAACATAGACATGACGGAGTTGTATGCGATCGCCAGCTCCCCTGACAAGGTCTACACCGTCGACAACTATACGGCTCTTGAGTCTCTGCGCAAGATCCTCGCAACAAAAGCCTGTGAAAGTAGGCATCACTTGCTAAATATTACATAAAACAGAACGCAACATAACCATGGGTGGAGACCTAGGGACGCAGGGGAACGGTTCCCCTCAATGGGTGTGGTGGGGGACGGCCCATGCTTTGCTCCCCCCCAAATCGTTAAGTGTTAGGACACTATACATCACGAATACACTGGTGAGGCTATAAAGTTACAAGAAGAAATCTTCGAACAAATTTAATGACGACTTAAGAAAAGGTCATTAGCAATTTTGGCCGGGAAAAATTGGTATGTTTTTGAAGAAATTCCGACCAAACGACTTTTAAAAAGTCATCGACTTTTTCACGGAGAAATTTGGTTTTTTGCTAGACATTTCGGCCAGATGACTAAAAAAGGTCATCACCTTTTTTCACAGAGAAATTTGGTTTTTTACTAGACATTTCGGCCAGATGACTAGAAAAGGTCATCACCTTTTTTCACAGAGAAATTTGGTCTTTTCCTAGACATTTCGACCAGCTAACTAAAAAAGGTCATCGCCTTTTTTCACAGAGAAATTTGGTTTTTTTTCTAGACATTTCGGCCAGATGACAAAAGGTCATCACCTTTTTTCCCAGAGAAATTTGGTCTTTTCCTAGACATTTCGACCAGATGACTAAAAAAGGTCATCCCCTTTTTTCACAGAGAAATTTGGGTTTTTTCTAGACATTTCCGCCAGATGACTAAAAAAGATCTTCAGAAATTTTTACCGGCAAAAAAGATGGAAAATAAATTTCGTCGCCGACTCAGTCATTCGTCCGCCCAAAATCTCGCGTCCCTCCTTCGGCCACTCGTTCGCCCCCGCAAGTCTCCGCCCATGATTCACATAGTATAAACATGAACGTAGCATAGCATAACATAACTTAACATAACATGCTTTTAAGTGGTTCAGAAATCGCTCAGATTCCAATAATTTTTTTACCCAGACCACACCCACATTATTAGCCGCTCCGCCCGTCTGGCAACCGGATTCGGACCTCTTTCGGACTACTCTTACGGACATCCCTTTTCACTCAACACAGCGCTCTCGAAGAAGCTGATGCCCCGCGCCTGACTTTCAAGTTGCGCTCTAGAAGTTTGCAAATTGCGATTACGATAGTCTGCGTAAAGCCACTGCAAATTAACCTGGAGTGGCCATTACCTCAAGCTTCCTCTTAAAAGCCACGACAACATCCCTGAGGCTGTATTCTCATCAAAGCAATTCCCCGAGTCTACAATTTTGCGCTGAAGAATTTCAGCCCTAATAATCCTTTTGGCTTCTCAAACAATTTATACATGTGTCCTCGAGTTGACGGGATAATTTAAAAAAAGAACCTCCCACATTAGTGCTTCCCTCCGAGTAATAATCTTGCAAGCCTCTGTTAGATTTCCGCTGCTTCACCTTCTCTGCAATGCTGCTAGACTCAACACCTTTTCAACGTTTCTTCATTGCTTCATCACCAAATCAACTGAGACATTACTTCTTCGACTCCTTTCTGATGTCTACGGAGCCATCGATCGTTCTCAGCTGACTCTCTTAGCCCTTTTTGACGTTAGTGCAGCGTTTGACACTGTGGACCATGACATTTTACTTGAACGACTGCATATATCTTTTGGTCTCTCTGGTACTCTGCTCCTCTGGCTGAGATCCTTTCTTAGTGATCGTTCCTTTTCTGTGGTCCATGGCCCCTCTAGGTCCCTCTGGGTCCCCGCTCCTTACGGTCTTCCACAGGGCTCTGTCTTGGGCCCCCTTCTCTTCATAATCTATACCTCAGATCTTGCCTCTCTTCTTGCCTCCCATGCTATGCAAGCCCATCTGTATGCTGATGATGTGCAAGCCTACCAGCACTGTCGTGCCTCTGACTCTGTTGCAACTGTCCGGTCTATGTACTTTGCCATGGAAGCCTTGGGGACTTGGATGTCGTCCAATCGACTTCGCCTCAACTCTTTAAAAACTCAATTCATTTGGCTTGGCACTCGCCAGCAGTTGAAAAAGCTAGATATGACAACCATCGCTGATGCCTTTCCTGATTTTGTCTTCTCAACCAGAGTCCGTGACCTTGGTGTTACTCTGGACCAAGAGCTCACCTTTGCTCCACATATTCACTCACTCAGCCGTGCCTGTTATTATCAACTCCGTCAACTACGCACTGTTGCTCGCTCACTTACTCCTACTGCTGCTGCAACCCTTGTCCATTCTTTTGTTACCACCAGACTTGACTACTGCTGCTCTCTCTATGCTGGCCTACCAATTTCCCGTCTGAGTTGCATTGATCGCGTCCTGCGCTCTGCAGCCCGCCTTATTGGCCGCATACCTAAATTCAGCCACATCTCCAGCTATATGCGTGACGTTCTCCACTGGCTTCCACTCAAGCAGCGAATTGAGTATAGGATATCTACTCTAGTCTGGCGCTGCATGCTAGGCCTTGCTCCTGCCTATCTTTGTGAGCTTTGTAGCCCTACTCTTAGTTCTCACCCCTTCCGCTCCCTTCGTTCGACTGAACAAAGTCTACTCTCAGTACCTTTTGCTCGAACTTCCACTATGCAGAGCCGTGCTTTCTCGGTGGTGGGACCCTCAACATGGAATGGTCTTCCTCTGACCCTCCGCTCTCTTTGTAAAAATCCTTCTCAGACTTTCCTCTCTCATCTTAAAACAGTTTTATTTGGCCGCGCTGAGGTTGGGAGCGCCTCTGAGTAGCCCCCTTGAAGAGGCGCTATATAAATGCATATAATGAATGAATAAATCATTTTGTACCTCCTCTTTGTACTTTCTCCAGATTTGTCATACTTTGTTTCACTGCAAAGTGTGATAATGGGTGCTCTTCTTCTAAAAAGTTTTCGATACGGTTGACCAATCATGCGTGGAGTTATGTCTGAATGAATCTCATCCTTAGAGATTATTTTGTATCTGTCTATGAAAGATGATGATGATGATGATGATGATGACGAAATGACGATGATGATGCTGATGATGATGATGATGACGATGATGACGATATGACGATGATGATGATGATGACGATGATGATGACGATGATGACGACGATGATGACGATGATGATTATGATGATGATGATGATGATGATGATGATGATGATGATGATGATGATGATGATGATGATGATGATGATGATGATGATGATGATGATGATGACGATGATGACGACGATGATGACGATGATGACGACGATGCTGATGATGATGATGATGATGATGATTATGATGATGACGATGATGATGACGATGATGACGATATGACGATGATGACGATGATGATGATGATGACGACGATGATGATGACGATGATGACGACGATGATGACGATGATGATTATGATGATGATGATGATGATGATGATGATGATGATGATGATGATGATGACGATGACGATGACGACGACGACGATCACGATGATGACGATGATGACGATGATGACGATGATGATGATGATGATGATGATGATGATGATGATGATGATGATGATGACGATGACGATGACGATGACGATGACGATGACGATGACGATGACGACGATGATGACGATGACGATGACGATGACGACGACGATGATGATGATGATGATGATGATGATGATGATGATGATGATGACGATGATGATGATGATGACGATGATGATCAGCGTCAGTTGACCTATGTTGTCATTTTACAGTTCCGTCGACAGTCCCTCCGACAACGACAACCACCACACTGGCTCCGACAACCACCACAGCAGAAGTAACACCATTGTCAGGTAATATCTCACCGTTTGGTGGCATAGGCACTCGGGCATCAGAGAGCTGGGCGCCACAGCATGGGCGCAACATCAGTATAAATAGAAGCTGGATTAATTAAAATAATTCTTTGCCTAGATGGAATGGTGACTTTTCGTCGTATAATTTTCGTATTCAAAGTTGTACGAAAATTCTGGTGCTTGAATCGAGTACGTCCAGTGTCTCTGCGCCCATACGGAGGAGCCCAAAGTCACAGCGCTCGTGAATAAGCTGATGTCCTGCCCTTGGCTTTCGCGTGGCGCTCAAGACATTTGGAGATTATGAATATGTACCGCCGTAGATCTAACTGACCGGAATTAAATCATGTTAATCAGAAAATCGATTCCGACATTTATTCAGTCAGTCAGTCAGTCAGTCAGTCAGTCATGCGAAAATCAACCATACTGTCAGCCAGGTAATCAAATAGGCCTAGGTCTATTGCAGAGGTAGGCCTTCATAAAATAACTCAGTTTCATGCCACATCCAAGCGACAAAGCGATGCATAGGCCATGTTGCAGTAGCTTCAGCAAAGGTCAATGGTTGGCTTCAAGAGATGGAGTCATTCGGGCAGGAATAGCATGAGAAAAACCTTAAACTCCTAACACTAAATCAGAGTTTTGCATAATTTTGACTTAAGAGAAACCTCCTAAATGGAGGTGTATTTTAGAATACGGAATATGATAGTTAATTCTGTCATCATTATACAACATTGCAACAATGGTTTGTTGTCCTAAGTTGCTCATGGCTAAAAGCACATTTTAACGAAAAATTGCAAATTTGGTCAAAATTGTTCAATTTTCTTCATCGTTGGGGCACCACTTAGGAAAGGAATTAAGTTCAACATATTTTGCAAAACAACTAACCATATCATAATGCAACTTTTGCACACCAGGCATTTTTAATTTCTGACATAAAATTTTTCACCATTGTATTCACTTCACATACAGTAGGCCTAAGGGTGGAAATTACCGCCGAGTTGGGATTCAACTTTTTGCGTCTATAAGGGCGCCATGATAAAGAGTTTTTTGTACATCAAACTTCACATAAATGACAGTCTGAAATACAGTTGTTAGACTCGGTCCAGAACAAGTGGCGCCGACAAATATTTTCTCGGCCCAAAAAGTGTATGACTTTCTTTTAGTCCTCGGTCTGAAATCTCGCCGAAAAATACTAATTTTCCCGGCCAAAACGTTTATGATCTTTTTTAGTCATTCGGAAGTTTCGCGTTCGTGAACAGAACCATTTTCTCCGAACAAATTTCTGAGTCTGCGCCTTCTTTGGGGGGCGGGGGCTAAGCATTTTCCATGAGGCCAATGAAATGCCGGTGATGGATGGTGATCTGAAGTACATTGCTATCTATTGTGGGCGAATGCGCTCGTTTACAAATGTCATATGGGAAGCTAAGGCCAGATCAGAAGTCATTCAGTCGAAGATTCACAAAGTAGATGTCAAATATTACAAATTATTCTTGTAGTTCAGCAGACAACAGCTACTTGTATGCGGATCGCCGATTCGAATGGTTGCAGTCTACCGTTTCAGTACCTGCACAAAGAATACAACGAATGCATTAATGTAACTGGAATCGATATTCCTCAATGTGCAACTCTCAATGGAACCATAACCTATTGTTCAATAGGTAGGTAGCCAGACGTTGCTCTTGTCCACTGAATAATATTCTGCAATACGATATTCTTGGATTTCTATATTAGATTTTACTAGGAACTCGCGAATAGCCTAAGTGAAGTTTTCTGTGGACTGTGGAATTCGACGGGACTAGTAAGCTTTTCGTAAACGATTACATCCTAGGCTAAACTTTTCGTAAACTACCTGTATTACAATCGTCAAAGCACACAATAGCGCCTAGCAAAATTTTTTTTCAAATATAGTAACTTTTAGTATCATCAATAGTGACTCTTCAAGGATGTCTACTCAGATACGCATGCAAAAAATGATGAATGAAATGACGTTCATTCGGAGGAGCACAGATGCGCAGAAAAGGACAAGGGTTCATATGGCAGGTCACATGGCAATCAGGCGTGGCATCATGGGTGCAAATGACCCTTATTTCGTTTTGATCCAACTTCGACTTTTTGAAACGCTGTTAAAGTCATCGAGCCGAATTTCTGAAGAACTGGATTTGTAGCATTCAGTGTATGGAGATAATTGTGATGATCCATGCAGGAACTTTTTACTGTATTGTGCAAATACTCTTTCAAAAGCATTGTACAGGATGTTGTAGTTCCTTCTGAGAAGATTCAATAAAGGGCACATTGATAATAAGATCTACAACGACGTCCATTTGTGATTATCATTCAATACAGGATTAATGGCAAAGCAAGGCGTTGTTAATGTAATGTTGGGAACATGAGTTTTAGCGTTTGTCGCACAGCCTACAAGTTGGCTTGTCGAAACGACGTCTTGCTCAATAGAAGCAGGGTCGATGAAAATTATTATTGCTGAAAAGGAAGTTGGATTGATAATAAGATTCCGGCTTGAAATTTCATTCATTCATTCATTCTGATAATTTATACATGCATCTTCAAGATAACTACTCAGAGGCGCTCTTAGCACTAACTTGCCGAAATGATGTTAAGAGTCATAGCGAGCGAAAAATAACAACAAGTTGCAAAACAAGACAGAGTAAGCTGAAAAAGTCACCGCCCTCGCAAACACGTAGGGTTAACGATCGGATTCCCGTAGAAAGCTGGTAGATGGCGTGGTTGATCAGAGCCTCTGGTAGGTGGTAGATGACGCCCGTCCGGCTAATCGTAGAGGTTCAAGGATGCGTGTAGGAGAAGGCATTCGTCGCTTGTCGGTCGGTAGTTGGAAGCGCCGCTAGTGACAACAGTGAGCCGTCCTCCGGCGAGATGTAAACACCGGCTATTGCAGCGGCGTACACGGCTCGGCTGTGCATCATAGGGATGGTCGCTGATGGCGTCACGTGGCCAAGGCGACTTGCAGCAAAAACCTTCTAACCAGCGTAAAATCCTTGAGAAATCCAACGAAAAGTTCAGTACGCGAGACTAGAAGCAGAAATTTGAGCTGGATTGACAAAAATATTTATTGCCCGATCACAGGCTGGATCGATGAAACGACTGATCGCCTAGGCATAAATAGATGCTTGATTGATGAAAAGGATTCCTCACGAACTAGAAGTTGGATTGATGAAAACTAAGATTGCTGCATCCTGTGAATGATTTAGAACGCATAAACGATGGGTTCCGAAATATTAACGTCCTTTTCCACCATGTTTGGGCCACAGGCCCATAGGCCTACAAATTCACATATTACGATGTAGAGATAGATTAGAAGCCTATTTGGTAGCCTAGCTGTACAATGGCTGTTCGTTCCATCAATTCGTGAATGTCGTTCAGGATAAAACTAATGACTTGCCATTTCAACTTTCTTACTTATTATTGAGTAATTTCTGCTTTAATTGGCCAATTTATTTATACAAAGTGCTCCAACTATAATGAATTCTGAATGCCATTTTCTTCCACAATCTTATGCATCGTGACTAATCAATACAATAGACCTACAATACAATACAATTAAGAATTTATATCGCACTTTAACAAAATAAAGTCTTGCACGAGAGCGTGCTTCAATAAAGATCTAGTTACAATGTGATGATGATGATGATGATGATGATGATGATGATGATGACGATGACGACGCCGACGACGATGGTGGTGGTGGTGGTGATGATGATGATGGTGATGATGATGATGATGATGATGATGATGATGATGATGATGATGATGATGATGATGATGATGATGATGATGATGATGATGATGATGATGATTGTGAGCTTATCCCTCACGTCTTTCAAGTCTCTTCAAAAGTTCAGTAGCGCAGCCTAGGCCTAACCTAATAACTGTACTGTGGTAGCTAATGGCTAGTTTATAAGTGTCTAAAGTTCTTTAACTTGTTTACTTAAAACAACGATCGGTTTCTTGTATTTGTTCTTCGAATCTCCAACAGTTGCAATCAACACAAAATGCACCAACAACGACAAAACAATTCAATGTTACGGCAGAAACGCCATCTTATGGCGTAGTCAAAGCTTGACTACTGCAACTCCCTGTTCTTAAACCTTGATTCCACACAACTTAAGCGCCTCCAACTCATTCAAAATTCTCTAGCTAGAGCCGTCACCAGAACACCCAGACATCATCACATCACCCCTGTTCTCAAGTCTCTTCACTGGCTGAAAATTCCAGAGCGAATCCACTTCAAAGTTCTCTCCTTAACTTACAACTCTTTACAATGCTCCCAGCCCAGTTATCTTCGCGAACTGTTCACCATCCAGCCTACCCGTTCTACCCGATCATCCGCCTGCCTTACACTTTCTCGACCCCCGGTCACAAGTCATCTCAAGTTCTCCAACCGAGCCATATCCATGTCAGCACCACGTCTTTGGAATGATCTGCCTCCTGAATTCCGATCCTTTTCAGTCCCTTCATCATCATTTCTAATCACACACCACAACCTTCCTCAGGCTCCTCTATCCATCACACCTCGGGCTTTTCATTCGAAACTTAAGACACTCCTTTTCACGATCTCTTACCCTATCTCAACTGATCCTCCGCCCTCAAATTCCCGGCCCAGACGACACCCACCTTAGTAGCTGTTCCGCCCCTCTGATCCTATGGTAACTCGACCCGGACCACCACGGACTACTCTCACGGACAACCCTTCTAACACAACGCATTTGATCCTGATCCTATGGTAACTCGACCCGGACCACCATGGACTATTCTCACGGACAACCCTTCTAACGCAACGCAGCGCTCGTGAATAAGCTGGTGCCCCGCGCTTGGCTTTCGAGTGGCGCTTTAGAAATTTCGAGTTTACGATTACGATTACGATTATTAACTCTCCACTCTAACTACACTTTATACACATGACTGGCACTCCTACCAAAAACCTATCTCACTCAGAGCGTACATCATTCCTTCAGTCGCACTGTCCTTCTCTCTGTCTCTCTCTGTCCTTCTCTCTGTCTCTCTCTGTCGCTGTCTCTCTCGCTCTCCGGCGACGTCGCGCACTACAACTTTCCCGCCACTCAGCCACCTGGCCTATCTGTACGCTCAACAATTAGCTGACCAACTATATGTTATACAAAATTAGCTTACAATGATGATGATGATGACGACGATGGCGATGACGATGGCGATGACGATGACGATAACGATGATGATGATGATGATGATGATGATGATGATGATGGTGGTGGTGGTGGTGGTGGTGGTGGTTCTCTGCTCGTAGGCAGGTTCATTGGCTTTAAGCCCCTGAGGGTGAGATGAGTGAGGTGGTTTCCCGTTGCCTTCCCCACAGACAATGATGGGCAAGCAACTTGCCCAATGTCGCTCCGCAGCAGCTTGCGCCCCTGCGTCCCATACGTGCTAGCCCGAGATTATCTAACTCTCTGAATGTCAACTCCCAGCCCGGGGCTTGAACCGCAGTCCGTTGCAACCAACAGACGTATGCCTCGCTCGCTTACCGGTGTAGCTAACTGGGCTATTAGTTACAATTACTAGTTATTAGTTACATTACAGTTACAATCTAATGAAAATAGATGAGTTTTTAACTTAGTTTTAACTTCACAACAGATGTGCACTGGCGAATAGAAATTGGGAGACTATTCCATTCTTTGGGTCCTGAGACTGCGAAAGCACGGCTTCCAAACTTCCGGTTTGTGCGAAGTGTAGCAAAGTCACTTCTCGACGACGATCGAAGTCCTCTAGAATTGGAGGCGGAAATGACGTGACCATGAATGCCATGTATGAAGTAAAGGTTCCGGAGTGTATATAGTAGGCCCTACATCAGGAGGGAGATTTTGAAGGAAATGCGAGAAATAATCACCAAGAAATACGAAATAATCAATAAGTAGCTTTATTCTTTAACTGTTTCTTCTTAAAATTACAACATTGTCGTATTATTATTCATAGTTTCAAGGCTACACCAGTGGCAAATGGTTCTTTGCTGAATACGACGCATTTTCGGTCGACTCAGAAACCAACAAATATGCAATTCACTTGTCTGGATACGTTGGGAACGGAGGAGATTCGCTCACCAACACTACAGTAAACTCTATATGGTATCATAATGGAATGAAGTTCAGCACATCTGACGCCGACAACGATTTGAAGCCAGGTGGAAGCTGCGTGTCGCAGTATGCGTCTGGATGGTGGTTCAATAACTGCTGGTGGACCTGCCTCACTTGTGTCTACGGTACAGAGAACTTTTCATGGTATACGCTGAACGACTATCAGTACGAGTACGCTGGAAAGTTACGAGCAGCCAGAATGATGATCAGATGCAACTGAGTCCAGCAGCGGCGCTAGGGGGGAGTAGGGGGGGTCTAAGCCCCCCTAAAAAAGGCCATCCATTTTTGTTCCCATGTAAAAATAAAATATTTGCACGATTTACTTCCTTTAGCCCCCCCCCCCAAATAAATGCAATGGTAGGCCTACGCACGAGGTCTGGCAGAGAGTTTGGCGGATCATGGAAAAGGACCATTTGCGAAGATTTCGATCAAATGACAAAAAAAGGGTCATGAGAAATTTTGACGGCAGAAATGGAAAATTTTCGAGAGATTTTGGCCGTGGCCGATGACTTAAAAAAAGGTCGTCAGAAATTTTGACCGCGGACATGGAAAATTTTCTTCGGATTTTGGTCGATGACTAAAAAAAGTCATCAGAAATTTTGACGGCAGAAATGGAAAATTTTCGAGAGATTTTGGCCGATGACTAAAGAAAAAAGGTCGTCAGAAATTTTGACAACTGGAAGAAACGAAATTTTTTTTCTGAAAACCCAACCCAACAAGAAAGGAAAATCCTGGCGTCGCCACTGACTGAGTCTCACTTGACAGCAACGCGATATAACATTTCAACATGATTACACTTTAATGCAATCGAAGTAACAGCAATCGTAAAAGAAAAATAGACCTATTATAAATTTTCTATAGCATTTTCAGTGATTGTCCATGGCCAGTGGCTCCTTTTTAGTCTACATACATGTATATGTTTTAAGTTTTCTAAATTATTCGGACGTTCTCTAGAGTTGGTAAAGAAAAGTTAAAAATGACGACCGTACCTTGTTTATCTAGAGTCTGTTTTATTCCTACACCACTTCTGCAGTTACAAACTTTGGCCTTGTAGACTAACTGCTAGGTAGCCTAAATATTGGTTAAGACTAAGCAGTAGGCCTATGTGCGCGGCCATCACGGTGGAGAGGGATGCAAATTCCGGTTGGTAGTATGTGTAATCCTCATCCACGAAGTAACATCACGATTGCGACAACGCCAAAGACCACAATGAGTTATGCAAATGGCCACCCGTTCATCTAACGTCTGAAGTGAATGTTAAATCGAAAGGATCCAAATATGTTAGGCACAATTTTGTTGCATATAGAAATAATTGCATCAGCAGTCAGTAAAAATAACAGTAACTGGATGAATTCAGCAGATATAGATTAGATTTGTTCCAAACTGCTGATGACAGTGAAATAGTGAGTTAGTCACATGCTACCTTATTGGGATAAGTCTGGGATTCGGTTTTCCAATTCGTTGAGGAAAGTGAGCGAGTCCACTCTGAAAGGCTTCTCGCTCAGATGGTCGGGTTTTTTTTCAGAAAGACTCTTCCTCCGATTGTTCAGGTCGAATGGATAGCTTTTGACTTTAGGAGACTTCTTGCCTTAGCGAATATTTTGGAATTCGTTCGTGTGAGGTGCTCGTTAATGAAGATTCGAGGATTCTCTGAGTCAGTCCGTAGAAGTTTCTTCGATCCAATGATAGCATCTCGTACCTTTTTTGCGTAAATTGGATGACTAACGGCCGACATTTGCTTTTACCCTGGGCAGGGATTCTGTATGTGTAGGAAATAATATCCTCCTCTTTAATGTTAAGCTGAAGTCGATTATTACACACTTCAATTAGGTCCAGTGTATCAGATTGTTGAGTAAGAGCCTTGGCACTCTTGTTACTCACCAGATATTTATCAGTGGATTCAGAAAGTCCATGGAAAACCAAATTGTTGAGTCTAGATTGGTTCTCCACTTCGTCAAGTTTCTGGCGGAGCAGAGTGTTTTCTTGTTCCAAAGACGATTGTTTGAGGGCGTGGGATGCATGCAGTTTTGTGCATAGATATCTTTGGTAGCTTGTTCGATCGAGTTTTCTAATTTTTCAGAGAACGATGCCATGTACTTGTCGAATCTTGATTCAACAGCAGTGTCCACGAGTTTATTCAGGGTGGCCATTAATCTGACTGCGATTGCTTCAACAATTCGTTCGTCTTGAAAAACTTCAAGGAGGTCCTCGACTCTAATTCGGTCCTCAACTTTAATTCCTTTTTTGGACATGGTTTCGTAAAGAATATCCTCGTAGGTAGAAAGACTAGATGCACGAATAAGTTCCGTTCAATCGTGAAATCTTTATACGCGAAGAAATGTCTGTTTGTTATTAAAAATTACGAAATTTAGGTTTCTTGTCGCACGCCTCACGTGTTGTTACTCAGCCGCCATCTTGCATCAATCACAGACAAGCGACAACAGTCAGACACGAACTCTTTGGATGTCTTTTCGTCTGTACATCCTGCAACATCAACCTTTACACGTCCTGCATTCTTTCCATTTCACTGCAGTTTTGGGCAAGGGTGAAATAGGTCCAATAAACATGCAGTTTTGGGCAAGGGTGAAATAGGTCCAATAAACACTAATAAATTTGTATATGGGCCCCGTATTTTTATGAGTAGTAGGTAGTATCATGGTAGGCACCAATTCTTGGCCATTTGCTCATAGTATCAAAGACGCTCATGGGCGTCTTGTAATCTCTAGGCTTCCTATACGTTCAAGACACCCATGGGCTTCTTGTAATCTCTATGCTACCTATGTATTCAAGACGCCCATGGGCCTCTTGTAAGTTTGCAGTCCCTCTCTACTGACGCCATTTCATTTAACGAGGTCAATGTTTACTAGTTAGGAAAAGCCATAAAAACAACTTTAAATGAACCCTAAATAAACGTTGAAATGCGCGAATTTGTACTGCATAAGGCTAAAGAGAAAATTAGGCAGATTCGTAAATGTGTACTTGCAAAAAGTGGTGAAAATCTAGAAAATTGATTTATCGCGTCAATATCTCGAATACTGAAACACCACTCTTATGGAAGGTTCACAAGATGTCGCTGCATGCAATGAGGCAACTAAAATACGAATATGTATCTTTGAATCCGTTTTAAAGGGGGTGGGCATCTTACTCGCCCAGGGTGTCTTGTAGCACTCTCCCCTAAAGCTGAAAGATCATTATAGGCCTGTGTTACAAAGTGTTATCTGCAGTTTAACAGATAGCAACAATGGTTGCAGTCTACCTCTTCAACTACAAATTCAAAGAATTCAACAGGTGCACAAAAGTAACTGGTATCGATGTCATTACATGTATTTTTGTTATAATAGGCCTGTAATAATAATAATAATAATAATTATTATTATTTACATGGCCTTTAGGCTGTCATTAACTATCCGATGAAGCGCTGTTGATCTAGTGTTAGCGATCCAATGAATGAATTATTATTATTATTATTATTATTATTATTATTATTATTATTATTATTATTATTATTATTATAATTATTATTATTATTATTATTATTATGATTATTATTATTATTATTATTATTATTATTATTATTATTATTATTATTATTATTATTATTATTATTATTATTGTCAACACCCAATTGACCTTCAAAGTTTTCTCCCGTTTTTTTCCTTGTGTTCAGTAGCGTAGCCTACACCTAACCTAGTCACTGTATTTCGTTATCTAAAGCTAGGGTATAAATCTCTAAAGTTCTTAACTTGTTCAATTACAACAAAGCTCTGTTTCTTGTATTTTCTTCTTCTTCGTTCATAACACACGCAGATAACACAACAATAGATCAACGACGACAAACGCTTGAATTCTACGACAGCAACGCAACTATTATTATCTAAACTCCACTGTTCTCTAAAACGTCTTCTACTCTCTCTCTACTATCAACGCCTTCTTCTACTACTTCTTACACTGTCTGGGCGTACACTCTTCCCCTGGCCGCTCTGTCCTTCTATCTGCCTCTCTCCGTGTATCTGTCCGTCTGTCTGTCTATCTCTCTCTCTCTCTCGCGCTCTCCGGCGACGGTCGGCCGAGCCGCGCTAAACTTTCCCGCCAGTCTGGCACCTGCAGGCCTAACTGTCTAGACGCTGACCTTGAGCTGGTCTAGTCGTACGCCTAAACATCAACTGACTAAATAGACTATACAAAATTAGCTCACATTACCTCCTTCCTTTCTTTTAAAGAGAGCTAATTATCTATAAAAATTAGCGAACGTACCTTAACTAAATAATGCAAATAGTCCATAACATAATACATCATAAAATATCTTATACTACAATCTAGACAGACAATCAGCTACTACATTCAATTTACCTTTCTTATAGTTCAATAGAATGTCAAAATTTTGCAATGATAAAGACCATCTGACTAATTTAGCAGATTTCGACATTGATTCAGTCAAATAAACTAAAGGGTTATGGTCCGTAAACACATTGATTTTAGAACCAATAAGAATTTCTTTCAACTTGTTTAAAGCCCATATGATCGCATAGGCTTCCTTCTCAATCGTCGCCCACCTCCTCTGAGTATCTGTCAGCTTCTGACTGATAAATGAAACGGGACGTTCTATCCCTTCCTCGTCCACCTGAGACAGGACCGCTCCCACAGCAAAATCACTGCTATCACAGTACAAATTAAATGGTTTCCCAACCTCAAACATATATAGAATCACATTTGACAAGACAATCTGCTTAAGGGAATCAAAGGCTTTCTGATGTGCATCAGTCCAAACAATGTTATCAGGTACTTTCTTGCTAGTCAAGTCTGTTAATGGTTTAGCAATTTCAGCAAAATTACAAATAAACTGTCTGTAAAATCCAAAAAATCCTAAGACTTGCTTCACTTCCTTTCTGGTTTCAGGTTTCTTCAAATTAATTAAACTGTCAATCCTGTCTGGATTCATCATCTTCTTCCCTGATCCTATGAGGTGACCGATGAACTTCACCTCACTCTTACCAAACACACATTTCTTCAAGTTCAATGTTACATTATGCAGTCTTATTTGTTTCAAAAATAATTCCAAATGTTTCAAATGAATGTCCCAATCATTAGAATGCACTGCAATGTCATCAACATAAGGTTCAGTAAAATCATGAATCGGTTGCAAAATCATATTTATCGCTTTTACAAAAGTCCGTCCTGAGTTAATCATTCCAAAAGGGACACGCGTAAATTCATACAGTCCATTATGTGTAACGAACGCAGTCTTCCATTGGTCACTCTTTTTCACAGGACAAGTCCAATATGCACTGCGACAGTCCAGAACAGAAATGAACTTGGATTTTCCAACTTTGCTCAAGACATCGTTGACGATTGGCATAGGATATCGACAATTTTCAGTAAAAGAGTTAATGTACCTGTAGTCACAAGCCAATCTCAAGGATCCATTCTTCTTTTTGACGATGACAAGTGGACTTGCCATTCTGCTTGACGATGGTTGAATAATGTTTTCTTTCAGCATCTCTTGTATTTGTTTTTCCACTTCTGCTCGGTATATTAATGGTATTCGATATGCCATGAATTCTTTTTCGCGAAAGTCTGGTCTCAGCACCACTTCGTGTTCTACCAATGTACATAATCCAGGTTTGTCTGAGAATCTGTCTGCATATCGATTCAGTACATCAAGTAATTGTTTCTGTTGTTCGCTGGTCAGATGTCCAATTTGTTCGTAATCCAATTGAAGTGACTTCTGTTTTGTCTCTGAATAGTCTTCCTTCAGTGGTATTTCTACCACTGATCCAAATTCTTCATCCTCTTCCACAATCAGACCACAAGACAATGTTCTCGTAATGAACTTCCTCATCTTGTTAGCATGAATAATCCGTCGACCGTTTTCGTTCATGTCCACCAGATACGAATATTTGGATCTTCTTTGCAGGACCTTGCATGGACCATGCCATCGTGAGATCAATTTATTGGTTGACGTAGGATACAGCACGATGACGTTCTCTCCTGGCTCGAATTCTTTATCTTTTGCTCTTTTGTTGTATTGACTGGCGTACTGTTTTTGCTTTTCTCCAGCACAACTCTCGGCAAATGTCAAGGCCTTTTCCATGTCGGCTCTTAAATTTTTCAGGTATTTTGCCGGTTGCACTCCAATGTTCGGTGGTAGATTTATTTCTTTGGTCCAGCTTTCTTTAAGGATGGTGAGTGGCCCTCTCGGCAACTTTCCATAGACCAGCAAATACGGTGCCACTCCTGTAGTTGCGTTAGGCACTTCTCTCAATGCCCATACTGTAAATGGAATAATTTTATGCCACTGTCTCGGATTTTCCACAACGACATGATGAATCATTTTCTTGAACGTTTGATTCCATCTCTCCACCAATCCTGCCGCTTCTGGATGTCCTGGCGAATCGAATCGAGGACAACATCCCATCAGTTTCAGAAATTCTCTTGTTAGACTGGCTGTAAAATTCGTCCCTCTGTCGCTCGTGATCACTGACGGAACTCCCACATCCATGAACAGCTTCATCAAAGCTTCGCATACAGCCTTCGCGGTCAATGACTTCATCAAGAATATTGTCGGCCATCTCGTACATGAGTCCACGATGCACAAACAATACTTATGCCCTGCTGCTGAAGTCGGTTCGATCGGTCCTACGACGTCCATGGTCATTCTTCTGAACGGCACATCCTCTCTTGGTATTGGTGTAATCGGCACTCGATCCATCACCAAACTTCGTGCTTTCAGCTGACACTTCTCACAGGACTTGCAGAACTTCACCACATCTCTACGCATCCTTGGCCACACAAAGGACAACTTGATACGTTCCCTTGTCTTCTCTTCTCCCAAGTGTCCGCCAAATACTGACTCATGTGCTAATTCCATCACCTGAATTCTTCTTTCCTTCGGCAACACCAACTGATACACCAACTGGTCCAACATTTGATGCTTCTTATACATCAACCCATTCACCACACTAAACTCTGATCCTTTGTCTTCAGCTATCTTCCACCACGACCTCAGTGACTCGTCATTTCTCTGCTGCTCTTCAAATTTCATTGCGTCTGCCAATTGTCTTTCATCACTCGTATTCTCGGCAAACAAATCCCTCATACTCGTGTCCATTTCACCATCACTTCCAGAATCATCATAATCATTATCACGTTCACATGCAACCATCTCTTCTTCAATTTCATTGTTTCCGGATGTTATTCCTTCTTCTTCTTGAATGCTTTGTTCATCATCGCTTTCTGTATCCTCATCTAGCAAACTTTCATTTGACTTTTCCTCTTCTCCTTCTTCCACTTCATTTCTCCGACTCTGTGCTCTTGTAGTCACATTCGCTTGCAATTCTCCTTGTAATACATTCACTGGTGGAACCTCTTTCAGTTCTGCGATTATCTCCGGATGCAGCAAGAACTTCTCTTTGTTATCTTTGCACAAGACTGCCGGAATGCTGGCACACACTAAGGTTAAATATGGCGCGATATTTACTCCCTTGTCTTTCCAATCTCCTCCTTCGTTATGACAACTCATCCGCACTTCGATTTTCACCAACTTAGCTGGAATGGGTTCTCCAGCCACACATTGCAAATGTACTCTGCCAATTTCTTCCACTGTCGCTCCTTTCAACAATTCCTCATTGATTACTGGAATCTCAGTACCAGAGTCGATCAGCGCTCTGACTTGCACGGGATGACAACTGTCATCATTTCCACGTATCTCTACATTGACATGCTGTAGTAAAGACTTCTTTGTACGTTGACACTCATCTTTGCTTTCTGTTTCTCGACCAGCATCTTTAATTGGAGCAGAATTTACTATTTCTCTCTGTATAGCAAATTGAGGCGTGCACTTCATCACTGACTTCACTTCCGTTTCGCGGTTGTCTTGTTCTTCATACTGATTCGGTGCATTCCTTACTTGTATCTGATTTACTCTGAGATTTTCTGCACTTCGAGTAAATCTATTTCTCAGATTTGTCGTTCTTGGTGGTGCTTTGCAATCCTTTATCAGATGTCGGTCTGACTGACAATTATGGCAACGTTTCTTAATAATCCCTCTCTGTTCAGTGTTCTCCCGCCTGTAATTGTACGCTGTATTGTTTTCTCTTCGGCGTCCCATCACTGGAATTCGACTGTACATTTGTCTGTCACCCGTTGCTTCTCTTCTATCTTGACCAAACTGTCTTCCAGGAGCACCATCATTCCTCGCTTCGTTATTTCTGGCTTGGTTTCCTGTTTCTTTGTTATTACTATTCCACCTGGGTTGCTTCGAACTATTACCCCATGCTTCATATCTCGGTTTGTCTTGAAACATTAGACCAATTCGATTGTTCACGTGCACGTCTGCGAGTTCTGCAACATTACTGGCTTCCAAGCATTCAGTACCCTCCTTTGCTAGTACAAACTGTAGTGGACCCGGTGGTAGACATTCTTTCAATTTATCCGCCACCAACAGATCAAATAACTTCTCGTAGCTTTTACCCACTCGCCTACTTCTGACATAATAGTTCAACAGGTTCTTTAATCTTGCTGTAAACATCGTGTATGTTTCTTCTGCCGTTTTCCTCGCATCTCCAAATCGTGATCGGTATTCTCTCGCTGTCAATTTGAATTCTTTCAGTAGATGTTCTTTCACTATGTCGTAATCGTCTAGATCATCGAAAGACAATCGGTTCAACACCGTTCTTGCTCTTGGCGTCATTAGTGGCAACAGCAATTTGACCCAAAACTGCTTTTCCACCGTAAAACTGTTGAATGCATTCTCAACTGTCTCAAAATATAATGGCACCTCCATCATATCATATGGCATCTTAGGTAATACGTGTTTCATTGCATCACCTATCTTTTTAATCTTGGACACCATTGTCTCACTTTCTCTGACCCTGGTTCGTTCTGACTCTTCACGACTTCTTCTTTCGTCTTCATTTCGTTCCCTCAGTCTATTTTGATCTTCTACCCTACGCAGTTCTTCTTGTTCTATCTTTTGCTGCAACAATTCTAACTGTCTTCTGCGTTCCTCCTTTTCTATAGCCATTTCTCGGAGCTGAGCTTCCTTAAGAGCGAGTTTCTTTTGTTCTAATTCTAATTGTTCTTCCCTTTCTCTTTCCGCTTTTTCCAAATTTTCTTTCTCCATTTTCAATTCTTCCTGTCGAATCTCTTCGGCTCTTTGTAATTCTGCCAAACGCATGGCTTCTTTGTCTTCCTCACGCATCTTTTGCTCTTCGATCTGTTGTTTTCGTATTTCTTCATCACTTTTCCTTGCCCTCTCGTATTCTATCATCAATTCCATTCTTCTTCGTTCTGCTTCGTCACGATCTTTTTTCATTTGTTCTAGCTGAAGCTGGAACTGCTGCTTCTGCATCTGTATCTCTTCTTGTCTCATCCTTTCTGCTTGTTCTGTTCTTACTTTTTCCTCTTGTCTCCGTTCTTTCTCTTCTTGTTTCCTTTGTTCCTCTTTCTCTTTCTCCTCCTGTCTCCGTTTCTCTTCTTTCTCTTTCTCTTCTTGTTTTTGTTCTTTCTCCTCTCGTCTCCGTTGCTCCTCTTTCTCTTTCTCTTCTTGTTTTTGTTCTTTCTCCTCTCGTCTCCGTTGCTCCTCTTTCTCTTTCTCTTCTTGTTTTTGTTCTTTCTCTTCTCGTCTCCGTTGCTCCTCTTTTTCTTTCTCTTCTTGTTTCCGTTCTTTCTCTTCTTGTCTGCGTTGCTCCTCTTTTTCTTTTTCTTCCTGTCTACGTTTCTCCTCTTTTTCTTTCTCTTCTTGTCTGCGTTGCTCCTCCTTCATCATCATAAATTGCATCAACGCCTCCATAGACACAACCTGTGGTTTCTCCTCAACGCCACCTACAGCGCCTTTCTCTTCAGCTTCCTTTAGCCACACCTCTGCTAGGGCTCTCATCAAATTTTCCCTTGACATCTCTTCGACTTCTTCTATGTCGAGACCCTCTTCAATTAATAACTTTATTAATCGAGCAGACGACATCTTCTTTATACTCGCTTGCTTTTGTTCCGTAAGTTTCTCCATCTTACTTTCTTACTTCAACTGATTTGCGTGAAGAAATCGAGGGAGTGACTATGTTTTCTGCAATTGGCTGACTTTACTTCTTATGGCTTGTTTATACAAGGAGCGAGTTTTGTATACCTCTCTCTGGCGTTGTCGTAATGTTATTCGTATACCCGTTGTATCTTCTCACCAGTTGTTCGGATGCTCAGTTTCCTTCTCCCGTTTGGTCAGCTCCTCAGATTGATTCGATATTCACCTTCAATTTACGGACGGTGAATATTCCGAAAATTGACGTCGAAAATGCTTCGTAAGCAAAATCCACCGTAGATATTCCTCCAATTGAAAATATTCCTCCAATTGAAAATATTCTTCCAAATGAAAATATTCCTCCAATTGAAAATATTCCTCCAATTGAAAATATTCCTCCAATTGAAAATATTCCTCCGATTGAAAATGTTGCTCCAATTGAAAATATTCCTCCGATTGAAAATATTCCTCCAAATGAAAATATTCCTTCAATTGAAAATGTTGCTCCGATTGAAAATATTCCTCCGACTGAGTTCACTATCCCAACGTCCGTTGCTTGAATTCAGTATCCCGCCGCTGTCACCAAAAATGTCAACACCCAATTGACCTTCAAAGTTTTCTCCCGTTTTTTTCCTTGTGTTCAGTAGCGTAGCCTACACCTAACCTAGTCACTGTATTTCGTTATCTAAAGCTAGGGTATAAATCTCTAAAGTTCTTAACTTGTTCAATTACAACAAAGCTCTGTTTCTTGTATTTTCTTCTTCTTCGTTCATAACACACGCAGATAACACAACAATAGATCAACGACGACAAACGCTTGAATTCTACGACAGCAACGCAACTATTATTATCTAAACTCCACTGTTCTCTAAAACGTCTTCTACTCTCTCTCTACTATCAACGCCTTCTTCTACTACTTCTTACACTGTCTGGGCGTACACTCTTCCCCTGGCCGCTCTGTCCTTCTATCTGCCTCTCTCCGTGTATCTGTCCGTCTGTCTGTCTATCTCTCTCTCTCTCTCTCGCGCTCTCCGGCGACGGTCGGCCGAGCCGCGCTAAACTTTCCCGCCAGTCTGGCACCTGCAGGCCTAACTGTCTAGACGCTGACCTTGAGCTGGTCTAGTCGTACGCCTAAACATCAACTGACTAAATAGACTATACAAAATTAGCTCACAATTATTATTATTATTATTATTATTATTATTATTATTGCTCATTTTACAATTGCCACCTAGAGATTGGAAGGCTGAGTCGACTTCCTGTTTAATGTTCCGCCCTAATACCAGTTGTTTCCTCAATCACCTCATCACCTTACAATTATTGTATACACAAGAGTCAAAACTTTTAATAGCTCTATTTGAGCTGATCGACACTAAACCTCGCCAGATTTTTGTCTATTCCCATGATTAGTTCCTCCAATCCATTTCCTCTCTTCCCTTCAGACAGTTCCATAAGACTTACTCCCCCCCCCCCAACACTGACAAGCACTTAAGGCATCAAATGAACTCGATTTCTCTGCGATGGTGACGAAGTCAACACGAGTCCAACAAGCACGCGATAGGAGAGTCAGATCATCGTGAAAGTCATAGAGACCGCAACACCCACAGACGCAATGGGAGCACCTCCGCAATGCATGCAACAACATGTGAGTCAAGAGAAATAAGAACAGAGGTCATGGAACCCTATTGACCCACCACCAATTGGAGTGAAGAAAAATATCGTCGTCATTATCATCATCTTTCCCTTGAGCATGGTCCATGCACCATGGTCTCCATTTTAATCTCTTCCTGAAGCTGTCTACTTATAATTGGATATTCAGCAGAACATGTCGGATTTCACATATCTTGTTTGGGACGGATAGTCTAGCATGGAACGTTCTCAGCGAGTGATGTCAACCAGCGCTAAGTAAGGTCGACAAAACGACGCTACGAACCCATTCACAGTTCCTCAATTCAACACGACCATTTTCAAACCACCTGTGCCCATTACTATCGGACATGGTCGTAGCCAAGATTGTATTGGGTGGGGAGGTCTCGACTTTAAAAAAGGCGACAACGACAAGCAGCCGAAACAACTGACCAAGGGTTTAATAATTGGAGGCTGATTTAATCAATAATAGTAAAATGTCAGATATAACTGACATTTCTAACTGCCTACCAGTATTTATTCTGATCGCTGTTAAAGAGTCCATAGACACAGCCCTACATGTCTGCGAGGGACTGCACTTCTCGATAATTGAAGATGACCTATTTTACAATCTTGAACCTTATCATACAGGCCTAGTGTCATAGTGTCATCGCCTCATAGTGTCGTATTTTCATGCATAATTAAATGAACAATGAAATTCACAAGGTCCTTACATCATAATCGTGTTAGTAAAGTCAGCAAATGCATTATTTCATTATAACATTATTTCATTTCGGGGTGTTCAAACACCCAAAACTAGGGGTTAGCCACGGCCTCGTTATCAGACCAACAACACCTAGCCACGGCCTCGTTATCAGTGAGACGGGTCTATAAATAAACGTAACAGTACATTACGCATCTGTTATGCATAGGCTGCGTTACAATCAGACCAACAAGTTGGCAACAACAACAACCCCATTTCGCTGGATGCGTAAATATAGCCTACAACAGTCGTAGTCGTAATTAAGTTCAAAGTGGAGCAATTGACTAAAGTCCCGTTCGTTTGATCAGTTCAGTCGAGTGTGCGTGGGCAGTCAACGTAATTATCCGATGCATGTAAATTCGTTTGATGCGATTTTGCAAATTACAGAATATCGTTAATTAGATAAATATTAGGATTCTGCTAACTGATCTCTGTGCACAACATTCCCCCAATAACTATTTATGGTGTCTTTGGTATGGCATTTTCAAATAATTGATTCTCACCCTCAGTCCTGTCATCAGCCGACCCTAATGACGACAACTTACCTAACTCAACCCACACACACTCACGACATCCTTTGAAAAGCAACGAACTGATCACTTACCAACTTACATCGAACCTTCGGTTAAATTATAATTATATCGGTTCGTTCATAATTATTTCGGTTAACTCAGAATAGGAATTGAAGAATCTGTGTGATGTGGATATCGTTGGTGATGGATGTCTGGTTGCTGAAAATTAAAGTCATCACAAAGTCTAATTGTGATGATGATTGTGGTGGCTGTGGAGGATGGAGAGGACATGTGACTGCTGCGGGGTGGTGATGATGATGGAGGGAGATGACATCTATTATGGCTGCTGCTGCTGCTGCTGCAGAGGCTGGTGTTGGCATCTATAAAAAGCGAAGACGGATGCTGATGCGACGACATTCGTCGAGAGCATCTCTGCAGACTCAGACTCAAACTCTGTCTGTCTCTCGGTTGCTGCTGCTTCATCTGGAAGAAGAAGAAGAAGACTGTGACCTTGAAGAGGAGTGCATCCCATCTCCTTCTTTCCATTCCACAACCGATTCATTTGCATTCAGCCTCAGCGTCTGTTGTAGTTGATCGGTCGCAGCCACGATGAAGACGACATTGATCTTGGTACGTTGACTCGTTTATTATTACACTAGATGTGTAACCCGGCGTTGCCCGGGAAATTTAGGGTGTTAAACACCACTCCCCTGTGGTACCCAACGTTGACCGCTAAATTTCGAGTTTTCGCCAACCCTCTACCCCACCCCGCTTCCCAAAAAAGCCAAACGTAACACGCCCCGCTAGGGAAATTATTACTGGGCTTGTATGACGTCATTCGGGCTGTAGACTCTTTTACTGAAGCTCGATACTGTTTACCAACGCGTGAGCGATGAAATCTGTTTTAAAACGCTTCTGTCTTAAAACGCTAATAACTCGAGTTCCAAAGTGAAATTTCGGGTTCTAAACACTTCCCCACTCTGGTACCCATCGTTGACTGCTAAATTTCGGGTTTTCGCCAACCCTCCACCCCACTCGCTTCTCCAAAAAGCCAAACGTAACCCGTCCCTGCGGGGCGCTACGGATATTATTACTGGGCGGGTATGACGTCATGCGGAGTAGACTCTTCACCAAAATGCCAGCGTTATCATTTATTGGTGAAATCTGTGTTAAAACGCAAATATTTCTTGTTTTAAAGTGAGTTAAAACCTGAAAATAGTTGCGATGACCTTATAATTTGGGTAAGAATCGATATCAATAATTGTTTTAAACCGACGCTGTTTCATTTCCGAGCCTATTCTGCAGGGGAGAGTAAAAGCGTACAAATAAATAAACAAACAAACATATGGAATTTCGGAATTATAATATAGATTGTCCGATAAATTAAAACTTATATAGCCCATATATTATTATAATATCACAATGGCGTTAAATAAATGCAGAATAATGAATATATGAACAGGCTTGAGTTGTATAATTATATTAAGGTCTTCAGAGTTCAAGGCGTTTCTGCTTCGATTCCTGGTCGATGAATTGCGTATGGGATAATTGGTAAATTTCAATTTAGCCAAGATACTGAAGATATGAGATTCGTTTAATTCACAGGATGACAAATCCAGGTGACAAACCGCACCAGGTTACAGGTCAGAAATCTAAAATAATAAACAGAAGTAGCAATAAAGTTAATAATAAAAAGTAAATAATAGGCCTAATTTAATAAAGTTGAAGCAGCCATGAGCTGGCACCAAACCGTCATGTTGTTGATGTTAAAATAGACAGTTGATGGTGAATTACTGTCATTGGTTCGTTGACAAAAGAGAGAGGTGAATTGTTGGGTGGAGGGCAAACATAGCGCACAGCAAATCAAATTCCATTGTATCAAAATCCAGTTCAAGTTGAATCCCGTAAGTCATGAAACGAGAAGTCTTGATGAAGCATTTGGAAGAGATAAGAGAGCGTACGAGAGAGGGTGGGATAGTGAGACAGAGAGAAAAAAAAGAGGGACATCGTGAAGCTGTGAAGCACTAGGCTTTTTAAAGACATTTTTGGACTGCAAAACCAGAAATTTTAATCTTGTGCGCCCTTTGGTCCGAAAATTATTTCTGACAACCTTTTTTAGTCATTCATAAGAAATTCTGCGAAAAATGTTTCAAGTCACCGACTGTAAATCTAACGACATTTTAAAGTCTTTCTTTCTTAACTTTCGCAAAAATGGACCCACAAAAAGACAATGTAGCCTGTTTTCTCACTGCACAACCACTTCGTTACATTCCGTCCTCTGAGGTGAATTAAATCGGATGACCGTGACCCTTTTCTAGGATTTTCACTGCACATGTCTGCTTTACTTACAACTGCACAAATTAATTTAGGCCTACAACTGCGCATTCTGTGTACAACTGCACGTGGGAGGGCCCGGTAGCGCAATGGATAACACGCTGGCGTAGAGAGCGAGAGGTAGCGAGTTCGAGCCCCCGTTGGACGGACATGCTTTGTAGGCTGCTATTTGCGCCATGTAAGCCTATTGCAGGCTGTCTGTTCTGTTAGTATAGTTAAGATTTGTGTATTCTGTAATCTGAGTTCTTGTGAATTATTGTTTAAACTGCATAATTGTACACTGTAACCGGTTGAGGTCTGTCAACCGGATTGTTGAATAAAGAGAATATTATTATTATTATCAGGTTAAAAAAGCACTGATGGAGCACAAGGAGATGAAGGTTTAGAGCTCTGAACCTCTGCTAGTTTGCTGCGTCAATGGTCGATGCTTTAAGTATTAGAAGTTCTTGTGAAGTACTTTAAAAACACTTATTAAGTGTGCCGTAGCTTAGTGGAATATCGTACGCATTCGCTATAAGAAATCACTTTTACAATAACCATTGAAAGTAGAGATAATAAAACTCTGCAGAGATGGAAGGAGGGGGTTCTCAGAAACGTGTTGCTTGCGTGTAGGCCTAATACTCTACCTTTGCGTGGCCAGAAAGAGTGCACAGTGTCGGGTCTCTAGATAATGTCTACATGTCTAGAGACCCGACAGTGTGCACTAAGATCTGACCACACCCGACGTTTCTTTGTCTTCCTGCACATCACAGTCGTAATGTATCATTTATATAGTGCCTCTGTCGAGAACATTTCAAAGGTCCAGCATTCTCTGGTCCATAAGTATCTCTGCAACCGTTTCCATAACGATTACAATTGATCTGTAATGGATGCCATCCCGCCTTTTAGCAAGCAGCTGCTCTTGTATCTCGATTAATATAAGAAGATCCTTTTCTGTTATTTTTGCAGGTTTCCTTGCTGACGATTGGTAAGTAATTCCAGCCAAATCGAATCTAATCTTATATTGTCTAATCCACGCAATTAACATAGATATTAACTGGATTCCGTTTTGCATTACTCCGTTATGTATAATAACATTATTTCATTTCATTGTACCATTGCTGTAAACTAAAATGTCGTTAGAAAATCAAACCAATCTGGTTGGGTCCAGTAATACAAAATGTCAAACTATAATAATCTGCAGAATCATAGACAAAAACAATTGAAAAAGAAGAATAAATGCAGAATAACGAGCTCTATTACCTTTTAAATGGGAACAATGTGCTCCCAAGACACAGAAAGAAGGGACAAGTCCCGCTAGGCAAGGTTCATTCAGTCTTAAGGTGACTGATGAATACCATGTTTTTGAAAAATTATTGTAATTATAAAATGCTAGAATGTACTGGGATTAGAATGAAAGGTTATTAGTTAAATGATTTGTTGATAAAAGGTCATTAGTTAAGTGATTTGTTGATGAAAAGTCTTTAGTTAAATGATTTGCTGATGAAAGATCATTAGTTAAATGATTTGTTGATGAAAGATCATTAGTTAAATGATTTGTTGATGAAAGAGCTATAGTCAAATGATTTGTTGATGAAAAGTCATTAGTTAAATGATTTTTTGATGAAAGAGCTATAGTCAAATGATTTGTTGATGAAAAGTCATTAGTTAAATGATTTTTTGATGAAAGGTCAAATGATTTGTTGATTGTGAATGCACTGACAAGTGTTTTAGCAATTGGTGAATTAAAGAATATTCTTATATCTTATCTAAACTGGTTTCGAATAAAAAGAAGCATAATCATAATCAACGGGAGAAGTCTGATCAAAGTTCGAAACGGTGAGTAAGCAAGTTCGAGGCCTTTGCTCTGAACCTAAACGATATCAAAGCATTTGACAGAGGAACAGAACAGTGCAGCGATAGATTTAGAGCAGCAACCGAAATAGATCTGACGCAATGGTACATTGAGAGTTAAGAGTATATA
>OX457049.1:421805-499305 GCA_949752735.1 Lumbricus terrestris
GACATAATGTGGAGACGGGGAGGGGTTGTGCAATGAAGACTCTACTATGTAACTATGGGGTCATAAAGGGGTTGAATCCCCGCATTTCAACTCCCACAGCACTTCTCACACAGCCAGCGGTGCAATTAAAAAGGTCGTTGACACAGATGGTTTGCAAAAAGTGTGCAGAAGAATAGCCTATGCACTATGGTGCCTGTGATGGTTATTTGTACTTGTTGGGAATGGTTCAAATAATTATTAGAAAAGTTCTTGTTTTTAAAAAAAAATTCATGGATCTAGATTTCATAGGTTTTCGTAGGCCTAGGTAGTCGAGTTTTATATACGCCAAGGTCTAGTCTATTTGCCTGCTTTGCAGTTAGGTCTTTCATGCTAGTCTGATGCTAGACCCCTAAGTGCGATCTTTTCAATAAATGAGGGCAAGTATACTGACGTTTGATTGATTTTACTTCAGTTATTTTCAATGTTCAATGTTATCTTACAGTAAAATTTGGCACATATCTTGATGAAAATTGTTCAGTTTATCGATTGTCCGACTTTAGCCTATAGTTCAGTTTATCGATTGTCCGACTTTAACAAAATAAAGTCGGATCAGCAAATTATTGTCCAGGTTTACCAACCAAGGTGTCCAGCTTTACCCGAAAAACAGAAAAGTGAAATTTCGTCAGCTCGCTGTACTTGGCACACTCCTGATCGAGTTCATATACAATTGGCCAGGTTTAACTGAATGTATTAGTTGAATGAGATGATAAGCTATACAATAAACTTTACATCATCTAAATGTGACGCTCCGTTACGGAGTAACCTCGGTCAGAACAAAAGGGTGTCCGACTTATATGATACGACCCTACATTTCAATATAATAATAAATTATTTATTACTGAGTGTAGTGATGGCTCTGAGCAATTCTCATTGGAGAAATTGCTAAAGCTTCCGTCACAGTAACCGTCTCAGGGGACGAAGAGGATCCGTCAACGCTCTCTACAATGAGTTCAGGATGAGCGCCTGTGAATAAGCTTGTGCCCGCAACTCGTCGTTCTTCTGTCGCTACATAAATGAATTTGGGGATTACAAGGGCGGATCCAGAGGACAATCCGGCCAGCCCCCCCATTTAGAAATTTCTTTATTTTTTTACCAGCTATTGTGGCTCGGAAAGTTGACGTGGCCCCATGAATAATTCCGTAGGTCCTCCCCACACCCACGGAAGTCCACACGCGAAATCTATACGACTAAAAAAAAGGTCATCAACTTTTTAGGCGGATATAAAGGGTATCTGTTTCTTGGAAATTGGAGACAAATGACTAAAAAAGTGATCAGATTTTTCGGCGACCAAGACGAAAATTTTTCCCTGTCCCAAGCCCGAAAATGTTACCCCCCCCCTTCGAAAATTTCTGTATCCGCCCTTGGGGAATTACGACTGTTTCTCTTGCAGGGATCAAGCAAAAGCGGGGAGATACGTTCACCAATCTGGCGTTGAAGCGTCTACGTGAGGAGATGTTTTCCAAGCAACACTCTCGTTCCTGGGTTCGTCGCCTGGCCATTGTCATCACTGACGGCGAGTCCAACTATCCAAAGGAAACGGAAGCGGAGGCTCGCCTCGTCCACGAAGCGGGATTCCAGGTGATTGCAATTGGAGTTGGAAAATCCGTAGTCGTGAAGGAATTGGAAGCGATTGCCAGCGCCCCTGACCTTGTCTTCAAGGTCGACAGCTATGCGGCGCTCGAGACTCTCCGCTTGATTCTGGCGTCGAAAGCATGCGAAAGTAGGCAGCTCTTCACTAATAATTAATTATTGCATGCATCATAACATAGCAAGCTCTTAACCATTTACATGTAGTGAATGGTATTGGAAAACCCTATGCTCTATGTCGATTGAGGGTTAAGTGGGTCACAAGAAGCGTAGTCTGTGTTAGAACAATGGAAACTAATCTGGACCCTTAATAAGGTATTTGCCTCGTGCCCTAATAAAAAACGTGTCAATGGTTAATATAATTATGACAGCGCTGCCATCAAAGCCACGAGTCTAAAACTCTTGCACTGAAGAATTTCTGTCCAAGGTTACGTTCAGCATCTTAAATTGTTCATAAACAACGTGTCTCAGTTTGCTAGCTTTAAAAACCGATTACACATCATCACACTTCACTGAATCCCTTCTATTGATATACCGTAAACTTCGATCACATCATTCTCCACTGCGCCTTCAGCTCTTCAAATCAGCTAGTCTACACCATCTTCTAAAAAGCTTTCGATACGGTTGGCCAGTCATGCATGCCGCGGAATCGGAATGAATCTCATCCTTAGAGATTACTATATCTGTCTGTGGCAGATGATGATGATGATGATGATGATGAAACGATGATGATGATGTTGATGATGATGATGATGATGGTGATGATGATGATGATGATGATGATGATGATGATGATGATGGTGGTGGTGGTGGTGGTGGTGGTGGTGGTGGTGGTGGGGGTGGTGGGGGTGGTGGTGGTGGTGGTGGTGTGGGGGTGATGATGATATGATGATGATGATGATGATGATGATGATGATGATGATGATGATGATGATGATGGTGATGATGATGATGATGATGATGATGATGATGATGATGATGATGATGATGATGATGATGATGATGATGATGATGATGATGATGATGATGATGATGATGGTGGTGGTGGTGGTGGTGGTGGTGGTGGTGGTGGGGGTGGTGGGGGTGGTGGTGGTGGTGGTGGTGGTGTGGGGGTGATGATGATATGATGATGATGATGATGATGATGATGATGATGATGATGATGATGATGATGATGATGATGATGATGATGATGATGATGATGATGATGATGATGATGATGATGATGATGATGATGATGATGATGAAACGATGATGATGATGATTATGGTGATGATAAAAAGTTGACCTCTGTTGAACTTTTTCAGCTCCATCGACAGCTGCTCCGCCAAAAACAACAACGACCACAACCACAACAAAAGCTCCAACAACTCCACTGGTGCAGCTGATCCAAGGTGAGCATCCACGTCCAGTGAGGGATGTACTATAGGGTATTATAATACGCGGGTATACACCGTATACTCACCTCACAAAGACCAATATTATTGTTATTGTAATCGTGCATTTACATGGTGCCACTTCAAGAGAACTCCTCAGAGGCGCTCAAGTGGGTATACGCAGGGGAAACGCAAATTTTTAAGACGAATTGTGACCCATCTGACCAAAACCAGGCGTATGTCGATCACACGCATCTGAGATAATGTCCAAAATGTGAAAAAATTATTTTTTCCATTTTTTAGTTTTTGGCAGATAATGATATAACAATATGTTTTGAACTCGCTAAAACAAAAAATTGCAACAATACTATTTTTAATAATATTTTTGATGATATTTGTGATGATTTTGTGGTTTTTATTGTTTAAGTAATTCAATGACTTTTCCCGCCATTTTCCACTTTCGTGCCATTAATAGCCATACTCGGTATATGCTAGATAACAAATTAGGCATGAGTGAAAAGCCCAGATTTCCCTCTAGCCTATGATGCAATATGTTTATTTTTTGCAAATTTAATTTAATTCTGAACATGGCTGCTAAAAATCTTGCATTCCAAAGTTACAGGAAACTTTAAATGCATTTCTCTCAGAATTGTAACTTGAACGGTCGAACCCTATTTTTACTCGTAACTTTGGACAGGAACATAGCAGAGCAATAAGATTCATGTCTTTTTAAAGAAGAGTGTGAGACTATCTTATGAATTAACTTTACTTTGGTAGCTAATGGCCAGATATAGATAGGCTTATCTACAGTTCTTTAATTCTGTTACGCAAAAAATAAGTTTCTCGTATTGTTCTTCAAAATCCACCAATAGCAGACAAATACAACGACACGAAACGACTAATTTTGCGTGTATCAAAACAACTCGACGTTAAGACTACTTCGCCATCTTATCAAACTCTCTCTCTACACTCCTTATACACACGACAGGCACTCCTATCCAAGACTATCTCACTCTTAGCGTGCATCCCTCCTTCAGCCGATCTGTCCCTCTCTCTGTCTCTGTCTCTCTTGCTCTCAGGCGTACGGCCGCACAGCAGCAACTTTCCCGCCACTCAGCCACCTGACCTACCTTACGTGTACGCTCTTGCATAATAATTAGCTGACCATTCAATGCTATACAAAATTAGCTTACAAAGAGGCTCTATTCTTTTAGAAGATATAATTATGGCACTCCAATTGTACAAAATGTGACTTAGGCCTGGTTTTGGTCAGATGGGTAACAATTCATGAAAATTTAGCGATTTCTGGCGAAAATCATCGGCAAACCATCCTCTGGTGACTAAAAAAGGTCGTCAGAAAATTTTGGCCGAAAAAAGCCGATTTTTTCGGCGGCTGCGTGTACTCACCTCAAAAATTCAGAAAACACCCTTGCTTCTAGTCGACCTTTAGACCTCCGCTGCAAAAGGAAAAATATCTTTGTGACCTCGATTGACAGATTGAAGGTCGAATGGGTGGATTGAAGGACGGTGGGATAGATATATAAAAATATATACACATAAATATACACACGCATATTTTTACTTGTGTGTTGTGTGTTGAAACCAGCTTGTGTTGGCCAGAAGGTGTTTGACCACGTCTGGTCGATCTCTGAACAGGCAGGAGTAGAAGAAACCAACCTGGCCATTAATTTCATTCAAAGCATTACCCAGGACATGACCATCAGCCCTATACACATCCAGGTTGGACTGGCACCGAGGTACTGTGACGAGGTCAGCGGGATCAGACTGAAGGACCACGATACTGGAAATGGTTTCAGAGAGGCCCTCAACAAACGACGACTCAGCGGAATACGCACTCAACGAACCATCGAATACATCCGTAGAGAAGGTAGGCTTAGATAATGACAATAAATACGGGTAACTGTAACCATAACCAGACGTGTAATGACAGAGAACCCCCCATTGGCTTAAGAAAAAAGTTTTTTAAGGTTATTTATCCACTTAAATAAGAAAAACAAAACAATTGCTTGTAGTAACAATTGCTTTTCTTACTTTATTCCCTTTGTTACTTTATTCCCTTTTTATTTACTGTAATACTTTTGGGTTGGTGTCAGAAAGGGCATCCGGCCAGGCCAAAAAAATCCACCCCCCAACCACCATCATAAATTCCTGCCCTGCACCTAGTTTCCTGTTCTTAAAATGCTGTTATCCACTGTCTGCGTAGGCTACAGTATATCGAACGGAGGCCGATCTGACGCTATCAAGTACGGCATCCTCATCGTTGATAATAGACTGGAGAACTGGGAACAGGCGTTGGAAGAGGCGAAGAAAGCAAAGCAGGAAGGAATCCGACTGTTCGTCATTGGAGTGGGAGACAGGATCCAACCGGACCAACTGAAACAATTGAGTTGGTCTTCGGAACACCATTACTTCTACGCGAGAAGCTACTCCGCACTGGCCGACCTCAAGGACAAGATTCTACAGAAGTTCTGCGACGGTCAGGAACTTTCCCAATCTTCATCTCTATCTGACTATCTCTATCTATTTTTATATGTCCACATCTTTCATTCTATAATCCGCATAAAAATATAATTATGAATGTCTACATCTATCTGTCAATCCTTCATTCATTTATTTTACTCTTCCAAAGCTTCTACTGCAGTCCGCATTTCGTAATTAGGCCTACACTTCTGACTTCTGCCTGGATGCCATCGAATCGCCTGCGACTAAACCCACAAAAACGCCATAACTGTAGTTGGTTCTTTATCGGTCAGCAGCTTTAGGCAAACTGGACTTTTTCTGAGTTCCATGTATTCTGCGTCTTATCCATTTCTATCCGAGGGTCATTCGGGACCAACAACTGTCGTTTCCAGAGCATATTGTGTCACTGACTCGATCCTGCTTTATAAGGCGCCAGTTACGGCCGGGTAATCTCCCGTCCCCCTTCTCCTCTCTCCACCGCTTCCGCTTTCCAACTTGGTTAGACTCTGAGCTCCCAGACGCTGTCTGAGATAGATAGATAGATAGATAGATAGATAGATAGATAGATAGATAGATAGATAGATAGATAGATAGATAGATAGATAGATAGATAGATAGATAGATAGATAGATAGATAGATAGATAGATAGGCAACTCTTAGGCGGCATTAACGGACGGAATCTCGTTTGATTTTGTTTTGTTTATGTGCACTTGTTATAGCGCCCCTGCAAGCACTCTACTCAGAGGCGCTCCCGACTACAGCGCGGACACTGAATCGGAGTTTCACGCCGAAGCGCTGAGCAATTGCGAGTGAAGGACTTGCGCAAGGTCCCTACGCAGCGACTTGCGGTGGATTTGAACTTGCAACTTCCGGCTGCAGGGCAACGAACATACCCACTACCCCACCGCGCCCCACAATTGATTGACCGTATCCCTGCATTTGGTCATTATATCCGCTAACAAGCGTGATGTCTTCCGCTGACTCCTGTACAGGAGCGCATCCATGACAGATATAGGCGGAGTTTATCAGGGGCTAGAGGGCGCGCTAAGCCCCCAAGAAGGTCCCTATTCAGGTGTTTACCGTGAAAATGGTATCTTTTCATGGGCTTAGCCCCCCCCTCCCAAGAAAGACCAGACTCATAAATTTTTTCGGTGAAATGATGGGTCTTTTTACGACACTTCAATCGAGTTACTAAAAAAGGTCATAAACGTTTTAGGGCGAGAAAATTTTGTCGGTGCCGCTCGCTCTCAACCAAGTCTCCTTCCCAAAAGCCAAAGTTATTTTTAGCCCCCCCCCCCCAAAGACACAGCTATCAGAATGAATAGAGCTTTCTGGCTTGTGGGTCCCTCTATTTGGAATAGCTTCCCCTGTGGCTTGCGTTCATTTCTGCGGGTCTTTTCTAACTCGTTTTATAAACTACTCAAGGCATTCGTATTGAGGTGCATGGGAACAGAACAAAAGTTATATCACTTTTAGCGCCCACTGTTTTTTGACGATCGAAAAAACATAACGCAGCAAAAAGTAACAAAACGCGATTTTATTAAGTTAAATCTCAAACAGTAAGTTGTTATCAAATACGCTTGATGTCACTTCACAACTTGTGTTCAATGTCGCCACCACAAGAGCCCACACCTGTTCTGCGTCTATTTGTAAAGTTCTTGATGGCCTTCTTGATGTGTTCCAGAGGTAAATCTTCCAACATAATCTTGTCAACTCCAATGCGACCATCAATTTAACGCTCTTGGTTTTCACTGGGATTGTGGTATTTATCCGACATAGCTCTCCACACAGGGTAATCCAACGGATTCAAATCCGGGGATTTGAGGCCACTGGCTCGTCTCAGTTAAATCAGGACATTAAACGTTGAGCCGAACTCCTTTCATCAGCGGTATATTCGTTCTTAAAGATGCAAATCTCAGGTGCTGATTATATTCATATAGCTGCTACTGTTGTGGAGAAACCAGACGAAAAAACCGATGGTAAACCAGTTTGCACCGAAGTACAGAAAAAGACTAGAGGTGAGGAAAGTGACATTACCTCAAGTTCCACAAGATTGTGGTTTATTTAAGTTGGTCCGAATGTTCCATGCCGGCGGAGAAAAGATACCATTTTATCCGCCCAAAAAGTTGATGACCTTTTTTAGTCGTTTCTCTCCAATTTCCAAGAAAACGATACCAGAATAGATGGTCAAAGATAAAGAAATTTCTAAATGGGGGCATGGCCGGACTGGCCCCCTGGATCCGCGGCATCCACCCCTGCTCGTGGCCCATGTGTTCCCATTAACGAAGATGGAAGTGGGCGACTTTTTTTCCGTTACAAACACTACTGCTACTTTTCTTCTGGAAGCATGTACATGTATATTAGCAGATATTGGCTGCTCTTCCCACCATATCTAAACAAACCATAATTATTACCGCAAGTCAAATTGGCTTATATATCTGTCGTTTTCTCGTTTCACCTTGAACTATCAATATACTTTGAACGATCAACATACTTTGAACTATCAATATACTTTGAACTATCAATATACTTTGAACTATCAATATACTTTGAAATATCAATATACTTTGAACTATCAATATACTTTGAACTATCAATATACTTTGAACTATCAATATACTTTGAACCATCAATATACTTTGAACTATCGATTGTTGACGATAATAATAATTAATATTCTTTCTAATCTAACTGCACTGTTTAGTCTCATTAATGGGTATGTCCCCAGGCTTAAATGTCCATGGTCCCGGTTAGGTTGTTACGCCACTGAATGGGGCGCTAATGTGAATTCCGTAGATGTATGGATATGCAGACATTAGCCTACCTTCAAGGCTTTAATACATACAGACTAACAGACAGACAAACAGACAGACAGACAGGCAGACAGACGGACGGACGGACGGACGGACGGACGGACGGACGGACAGATAGATAGATAGATAGATAGATAGATAGATAGATAGATAGATAGATAGATAGATAGATAGATAGATAGATAGATAGATAGATAGATAGATAGATGATAGATAGATAGATAGATAGATAGATAGATAGATAGATAGATAGATAGATAGATAGATAGATAGATAGATAGATAGATAGATAGATAGATAGATAGATAGATAGATAGATAGATAGATAGATAGATAGATAGATAGATAAGGGAGAGCGGGGCATAATGGGATAGCGGGGCATAACGGGAAACTTCATTATTGCCGATCTTACTTACTTTAAAAATACGAAAAAAATTCACACGGAAGTAATGCATCTTTGAATGTGAAGGACGAAATCATTTTCGATTCCGAAGCGTCTTGCAGTTTTTATGATGAAAAGTTGATTTTCACGCTCTCCCAAGTAAGGTACGTCTATAATCCAGAAATTGTCTAGAAACAATGGAGCTATATTAAATTTGGGTTTTGCAATCCATGTGTAGGGTAATATATAAAGTCACATATTCCCACATAAAAATTTGTACAAGTCCAGTGTTTTGTTTCAAAATGGCGGGTTTACAATCGTGGTATATTGGGGCATAATGGGATACAGATATCCCATTTTGCCCCATTTCATTCTTCTACAGCTATTTTTTCAAAATTTCTCATATTGTAATATTTCACGGGTTCTATGTACCCCTCACGTCTCAATCATTGTTAACATTATAAAACGAGCAATAATAAAAATAAGTGGCACTTTTTTGAAAGCATAGAATTTTGCATGTTATGGGGCATAATGGGATAGGTATCCCATTTTACCTCTGGTGGTGGGGCATAACGGGATTTTGGGGCCTGTTGGCAAAAAAATTGTATCTCTTGTGTAGTTGAAGCTGAAGTAAATCATTCTAGTCTATGTCGTACGTTATAATATGCCTGCATAATGTGAGTACAAAAAAGCACTGATTTCTTATTAATTATATGGTGTAAACTTCAAAATGCCTTAAGTATCCCGTTATGCCCCGCTCTCCCCTAGATAGATAGATAGATAGATAGATAGATAGATAGATAGATAGATAGATAGATAGATAGATAGATAGATAGATAGATAGATAGATAGATAGATAGATAGATAGATAGATAGATAGATTTATCATCTAGCGCCACGAATGATTAGTTATGTTCACGAATGTTCTGTCGATCAATTTTAATCGACTTGTTTCTAACTTTCAGGGATCACCGAATACAGCATCAAGACTCTGCGCGACTACTTAGAGCAATTCTAACCAACACGGAAGTCAAAGTCAATCTGCAACCGTCGGATCCATATTACTGCAAGACTTCATAATATACATGACTTGGTGTCATTCTATTAAAGACACCCGTATATACAGCTATACAACCATTTTAAATGCTACCAGAACATCCATCATAATCGCCATAAACATTTTCATCCACAACCGCTTTAAAGAGACGTAGTTATGATGACGCATCTCGTATATATTAGTCTGCTTATATTATTATCTTAGTAACTGTATTCTCATCAATATAAGAAGGTATTCGACATTTCGACAATTTCGTTATGATTTCTTTCGCATAACGTTATTGTAATATGTTTAACTATGAAGTAAGCATTTGTTCAAGCATCTTTGTCTCGTAATTACTTCTTAATCCGCATCAGCATTTGGCATTAGCTCCCGAACTATCCCCTCCCTGTGCAGACGACTACACATCAACGGATGGCACATTCTGGGTTTCATTCAAATCAATCAATCAATCAATTTATTTGGCAACCAGAGCAACAAAATAGATCAAATGGAGCATCAAAGAAACAAAGTTAACAAAATAAAACAGTGCTTAAGTAATGATGCTAATAGTTTACAATTGGTTGCACAGGGGACTCGGAAGGGGTCTTGCAACCCCGCTAGGTGGACCCCCTGAGCGGAAATACCATGATGAGGAAGGCCATTAGGTTGCCTTCAAGTGGTCTCAATATATGATATAACGAGACAAAATAACATTGAGAAAGAAAATGTTCTGTAAGCACCTTAACTAAACAGTAAACACCTTAACTAATAGCACGGTTACACATTTGAAGATCATAGGGCCTAGAAGAAATTTGAGGCAGAAAATTTACTGAATGGTCGGGATACTGCACAATAAGTAGGAGTTGGATATAACCTAAGTCTTCACCAAACTAATTCAGAAAGTAAGTTATATAGCGTCTTGTTGCAACTGAATGTTCAACTCGGAAGCTAGTCCACAGTTTGTTATGCGTCGGAGCATAGGTGCAATCACGGCCTAAAAGTTGGGGGGGACCATAATGAATCACGTCCTAAAAGTTGGGGGACCATAATAATAAAGTTAGGGGACCACTCAAAAGTTGGGGGACGCGTCCCGTGGGTCCCATAGGGTGGTTGCGCCTATGCGTCGGAGAATTGTTTCTTACCAAAACTTCCTTCACAACACCTTCACAAAAACACGAAGACTCGGTCGACTCCATGTTCCTGATCCAGATTTCTTCTTAAGCTAAGAAAACACGACCCTACAAGGCTCTACATGTACCTCGTTCGTCTGAAGTCTAAACGATTTCTAACGCATACTCCGCCAAGCATCACGAGCCAAATATCAACTTGACAGTTTGTAGTAAGAAGACCAAAGTCTTTGAAAAGAAAGTTCAAACACAGAAGTTTGAACTTCAAAGCCTGCAGAAGCTATTACGAAATTGTTAAGTAAGTAGTCTTTATTTGTATCGACAAGTGACTGTCTGTCTGTCTGTCTGTCAGTCTGCATCTCTGTCGCTTTCTCTCCTTCTATCTGTTCTTTCTGATTAGTCGCTTGTGTTATTATAACTACAATTCTTTTACACCAATCCATCAAAACACAAAAACGTAATAAAGCCACAAAGACTGACATCTGGGAATGAACACGTTTTAAAGACTGACATCTGGTAATGAATACATTTTAAAGACCGACATCTGGGAATGAACACATTTTAAAGACTGACATCTGGGAATGAACACATTTTAAAGACTGACATCTGGTACCATGGTAATGAATACATTTTAAAGACTGACATCTGGGAATGAACACATTTTAATTGTGATCAGAACATTATATGGATGGTTGCTAAAATTCATATCAAACAAAATCACAACCCTTTGGAGGAAACCAGTATAAAGAACTTGCAGAAAGCTAACACAATCAACACTGGATCAACTTATATTTATCTTCAAAATAATTATGACAAATCTACCAGAAAAAGTTAACCATAACACAAAGCAATATTGCATAGCAACCAAAGATTTTGCCGCAAATTTAGGTCACAGATCGGAGTTTCACGACAAAGCGCTGAGCAATTGAAAGTGAAGGACTTTCCCAAAGTACCTATACGCGGCGACTTGAGGTGGATTCTAACCTGCAACCCTCCGACTGCAAGGCAACGAACATACCCACTGCACCACCGCGCCCCACAAATGAAAAAACCCACATGAGTTTAGAGGAATCAGAACATCATCCATCATCGTCATCATCGTGGGGCGCAGTGGTGTAGTGGAGAGTTCAGTGCCTTGGAGCCGGAGGTTCCAGGTTCGAATTCACCTCAAGCCGCTGCTTAGGGACCTTGAGCAAGTCACTCGCAATTGCCTGTGCACTTCGGCGTGAAACTCCGATGCAGTGTCCGCACTGTGATCTGGAGCGCCTCTGCGCAGTAGCCTTGAAGGGACGCAATATCGAGAAAAAAGCAAAAAAATCACTATCATCGTCATCATCATCTTTAGAGTGATCTGTGCAGAGCTCTTCCCTGGAAATTTCCACCACAAAATATTCATTCCAAGACCTTCTTCAGCTGTGTTTACAAAATCACAAAGGTCAGATTCAACAACTCATATCCTCTTTGAGCTTTGAGTCTTTGACGCATATTCTAACCTAGAATGTTCTCAGCAATTTAATTAAGTAAGAGTAAGACAAAAATAATGATACCCAAATCCACCAACAGATACTTAATTCGACCACGTCCAAACAACTATTTTGCGACTCATTCCAAACCACCCGTTTCAACCCTTTTCAAACTACCGACGCCTAACCTATTCCCTGCAACAGGCCCTCACAACGCTAACTCATGGGCGTCATGGCAGGCAATAAACTGTTCACACAATATGATGCACTTCGCTATTTCAAAACTTGACGGAAGCGAACAATTTCATGTCACATGTTTTAGACAATATTGAGACTGGCGTGAATGTGGCGCTTGGATAACAATAGTTATCCAGCGAAAGGAAGAGCAACACAATAATATTCGTTTATTGACATTCAATCTGACAGACCGCAGAACGATTACAGGTACAAGTTATACGAAATACGGCAAGCTTCGCACGACACGCAGGGTTAACCCTAACCCTAACCCTAATCCTAACGGACACGCAGATCGGCTACAACAGGCTCGGTAACTTAACACTAATGGCCTAAGTGCTGGAACGCTCCTGATTCGGCCAAGCCAGTTAGTGGGAGGGGCGATCTTATTTTCAACAGACCCGAGGCAAACAACACAACGGAAAGCGCCGCTGGCAGCTAACAGACAATTCAAAAAAATTGCCCTGAGCGAGGCTTGAACCCAGGCCGCGATAATGACTAGGCCTACTCAGTTTATCGACCAGCGCTCTCTCAACTCAGCTACGGACCCTCGTCTGACACGTTCCAGGAACCTTTCGATGCCGTCGACCTCTCCCGCGCTCAGCAGTCCCCAAGCGTGGGCAGTGTCAAAAATATAGAGGATACTACATATCTTTTTATCTTCAAGCGGTGTGGAGATCTAATAAACTCACACATAATTATGATGTTCCAATGAACTCTTAAAAACTCGTTGCCGTCGCTTGAAACATTTAATACGTCTTTAATTGCACCAGGCTGCATGGAGAGGCGCACAGCAGATGTGCAACTGTGGTTGATCGATTGATGTAATAAAAACTGCTCTTCAGTATAATTCAGTTTGAAAGTGGCCACATTAGCCTCCAATTATCGAAGTATCTGCTGGAGGCAGACATCTTTGATCTGTAGGGTCAAACTGTTTTTAAAAAAATCTGACTGTGATGGTTCTAATGGTGATGATGATGGAGGGAGAGGACATGTGGCTGCTGCTGCTGCTGCTGCAGATGCTGACCCAGGGCTGTGTCAATGAACTCTTTAACGACGATCAGAATAATTATAGAAGCTACTCTCCAGGTGGTGGAGGGAGAATACATGTGACTGTTGCTGCTGCTGTCTCTGCTGCAGAGGCTGGTGTCGGCATCTCTATAAAAGGCTGAGACGGATGCTGAAGAGATGACATTCGTCGAGAGCATCTCTGACTCAGACTCTGTCTCTGTCTCTCGGCTGCTGCTTCGTCTGGAAGAAGACTGTGACCTTGAAGAAGAGGAGTGCATCCCATCTCCTTCTTTCCACTTCCACAACCGATTCATTTGCATTCAGCCCCAGCGCCTGTTGTAGTTGATCGGTCGCAGCCACGATGAAGACGACATTGACCTTGGTACGTATTATTTGTATTATTATATCTCGTAATGTCAAATTTATAAATGGCGGCGACTTCCAAAGTTTTGCTGCTGAATCGATCACTGGAAACCAGTTGCAAAAATTGTTATCCGTTTTTTATCCTAAAGAACTTTCTTTAATTTTTTGCCATTTCTTCGTTTTTAAATTTTTTATGTAACCTTATTTTTTATTCGCTGTTCGAAAATATTTGATTTATTATCATTAGAAATCCATTACATTTGTTTCCGTACATTTTAAGAATTAAATTTGTTTATGCCACTAATTAACCGACAAATTTTTTAACGACATCCTAAATAGCACAGCAGGCTCTACAAAAAATTCATAAAAACTATTTGACATCAAGTTCTTGCAAAGTGCAAAAATTGTAGTACAATTTTTTTAAATAACACACATTTTAGCACAATTTGTTTTGTTAAACGCACTTTATAGGCCATGCCTACAAAATGCTAGTTTAATCAAAATGTTTGTTATGGAAATCAGTTTCTCTGTGTTCATTCTATAAAGCTCAAGATTTCCGCAGACTCTGCGGATAAGGGTTCCTCAGATACGTGTTGGTGTGCGTCTGGCACACATTTTGTGTGGCCAGAAAGTATCTATGTTATTCATTAATTCATTCCGAAAACTTATATAGCGCCCCTTCAAGAAGTCTACTCAGAGGCTCTCCCAGTCCAGCCACAGCTAAAAAGATAGGTCTTGAGCAACTTGTAGAAAGCAGGCAAATTATTCCGAGATAGTGCAAGTGAGAGCCCATTCCATGTGGACGGGCCAACAACCGAGAAGGCTCGATGCTGTCTGGTAGCAGAGCGGATTCGAGGGACCAGTAGCTCCCCATTGGCCGAAGAGTGCAAAGTTCTACGGGAGGCTACAACGGAGATCAGATAAGTAGGAAGAAGCACTACCAATTAAGGACCGCCAAACAAGTGCTGCTATCCTGTACGAGATGCGCTGCGAGACTGGAAGTCAGTGCAGAACATCACCCATGTAGGCAGAAATTGGGGCAAATTTTGGGATATGACCAATAAGCCGAGCAGCAGAGCGCATGACCCGGTCATGACGCCCTATTAAGCTAGATTAGGGCTGCCAACCGTCCCGGATTCACCGGGACAGTCCCGGAATCGGCACTGTGCGTCCCGTGTCCCGGAATGATCCCAGATTGTCCCGGAATTTGCTGAGATCCAATTCCCAAAGTGTTGCTCATATTTTTGCATAGCCTACTAATTTAGGCCTACTAAAACACTAGGCACTCAGTAGGCCTATAGATAGCATGTTGTCCGTTTTTAATGCTTTTTGCGAGAGATCGTTCAAGCATTTTGGACGACCCTGTTGTATTTATAACAATCTAAAATAATTACATGAGCACCGACCTTGTTAAAGCGGACTGTTTATAAATGTAAATTTCAGCATGGCATGTGCTGGTTTCTATGATTTTGTGCCCGGTGTTCTCAAGCCATCTGAAGCTCAGAAATATGAGTTTAAGGCAATACCATTCTGCTCTTCGGTCGCAGCACCAATTATAATTTAGTAAATGACATCTGTAAATTATCTGCATGCATGGAGTATAAATGCATGACCACAATTATATAGGCTACTAATGAACTTGGCCTATAGCCTATATCGCCTACTCTAGTGCTGGGTTCATAAGTTATGTTGCCTTGGTGGGCCTAGCCTATAGGTTGCTGGAATTTGAAATACTGTCTTCTTGAAGTTGATTATAATCTAAAATTTTGAGCGACTTGTCTTGGGACGATTTATTCTGTAATAGGCCTAATTATTAATAAGGATCATTTTTTGGCGGAGTGTAGATCCTATATTGGAACGACACAGCATTTGTCACACATTGCGGTTACGTGGACCGTGTAAATTAGTAATCGCACGTACATCGAACAGCCTTGCAGTTGTCCCGGAATGGCAGAATCAAAAGTTGGCAGCCCTAAGCTAGATGAGTGGCCAGCAAGAGTTATCTAGAGACGCCACATTCTACACTATAAGGTCTGACCAAATCCGACGCTTCTTTGGCTTCCTGCACGTCACTCACAGTCTCAATGTATCATTTATAGATCGCCTTTTTGGAGCCTCTTATTATGATCCATTAGCTCTTCTACTGCCGCCATCATGATGCAGACGCCTGTTCTGTCATGGATGCCAACCCAGTGTTTTAAAGCAAGCACCTGCTCTCGTAATAATCACCATCATAAGGACGGTCTTTGTGCTTTTATTTTTTAGGTTTCCATACTGACGATTGGTAAGCATCTCTATTCATATTCAATCCAATAAAATGCAATCTAATCTAATCTTGTCTAACTCATCAAATGCGTTCGAATAAAAACATAATCATAATACACTCAAAAACCTGATCAAAATCTGAAAATTCGGGGAGTGAGGAAGTTGAAGTTTCTTTGGTTTACACTTGAATGACATCAAAGAACCGACAGAGGAACAGAACTGGTAGCAAAACTCTTTATCTGCATCAGATACATACAGATCTTATCCATGGCACATTAAAGTTGAGAGTCCATTCTTATCTCTTATAACCCATTCCAGGTTATTCTAATCTCTCATAACCCATTCCAGATTATTCTAATCTTTTATAGCCCATTCCAGATTATTCTAATCTCTTATGACCCATTCCAGATTATTCTAATCTCTTATAATCTATTCCAGATTATTCTAATCTCTTATAACCCATTCCAGATTATTTTAATCTCTTATAACCCATACCAGATTATTCTAATCTCCTATAACCCATTCCAGATTATTCTAATCTCTTATAACCCATTCCAGATTATTCTAATCTCTTATAATCTATTCCAGATTATTCTAATCTCTTATAACCCATTCTAGAATATTCTAATCTCTTATAACCCATTCCAGTTTATTCTAATCTCTTATAACCCATTCCAGTTTAATCTAATCTCTTATAACCCATTCCACATTATTCTAATCTCTTATAACCTAGTTCAGATTATTATAATCTCTTATAACCCATTCCAGATTATTCTAATCTCTTATAACCCATTTCAGATTATTCTAATCTCTTATAACCCATTCCAGATTATTCTAATCTCTTATAACCCATTCCAGATTATTCTAATCTCTTATAACCCATTCCAGATTATTCTAATCTCTTATAATCTATTCCAGATTATTCTAATCTCTTATAACCCATTCTAGAATATTCTAATCTCTTATAACCCATTCCAGTTTATTCTAATCTCTTATAACCCATTCCAGTTTAATCTAATCTCTTATAACCCATTCCACATTATTCTAATCTCTTATAACCTAGTTCAGATTATTATAATCTCTTATAACCCATTCCAGATTATTCTAATCTCTTATAACCCATTTCAGATTATTCTAATCTCTTATAACCCATTCCAGATTATTCTAATCTCTTATAACCCATTCCAGATTATTCTAATCTCTTATAACCCATTCCAGATTATTCTAATCTCTTATAACCCATTCCAGATTATTCTAATCTCTAATCTCTTATAACCCATTCCAGATTATTCTAATCTCTTATAATACTCCATTCCAATCGACTAATTAACTGTATTATTAAGTCTTCTATTTTTTTCTAATTGGTAGTAGTAGTTGCAGTTTAACGCCACTGTGCAATAACAAAGACCATTAGCGACCTCTCCTCCTCTTCAAGGTTTGGTACTGGCAGGGTGCAACCAATGACGGAGCTTTTTCCTACTTAACTCAAAACCTTGTTTATAGGCTATTTTAAACTGAAATTGAGAAGCATCTTTTTTCGACGGTGCCAGAGAGTAAATGCCAGGAGTTCTCTTGAAGTGACGCTATATAAATGTACAATTACAATCAGTGCCAGATTAACTATGGCGCAACTGGCGCACTTGCGCCAGGCCTTCTTTCGGGGGTAAAAATTTAAAAAAAACATTGAGAAAAATCCGATTATCCGATCGAATTTGTTTATATAAGTCACAGTCCGGCTTATTTAAAATGTTTAATTTCTAAAACAAGCATTGCATATAAAATTTGGTGGCATTATAAAAACAGGCCTTCTACAGTAGGCCCTACTACTACTATAATGATGACGTACTAATTAATTGTGTACTGTAATGATGACGTATGACGTAATCAATTTATGCGCGGATCGACCCCATCACCAAATAAAATATAGATATGCGTACGGTACAGACGACACAGTGTATGTTCCATGTAATATTATTATCTACTATTTAGTGTTTATGTAGCTAAGCTGCTTATTTCTTTTTTTAATTTTAATTTTTAAACAAATAAAATAAGTAGGCCTAAGGAAAATGAAGAAATTTGAGTCCGGTTGGCAGAAACGTCAAAGAAAACGCGAACTTGAAGTGGTAGGCAAACAGCAACAGGGTAGTATTGATAAATTTCTGGCAGTAAAAACACGAGAAGCGCCGCAATTTATAGATGGTGTCGACTCAGCGTCAGAAGCTGGATGCAGTTCAGGCTTAGGCCGCTCAGCAGTGTCAGCACTAATGCCAACAACAGCTAGACACCCTTGATTTCAGCAATGATATCATTGATATGCCTAAATCTGAAACTATACCATAGATCTACCATTAAAACAAGAGAATCAATCTGTTGGAAACGTGCCACAAACAGATGCTCTGTGGACTATAAATGAAGATTTGGTCAGTTATTGGCTGCAGATGGGACCTGAACCATGTCGTAATCAAGATGGCATGTACTCTAAATCCATAAAACAACATGGAAATAAAGTAAAATTGAATAGTACCAAAAGAAAACTAAACGATTCTGCTTTTTTTACGATCACACCAAACGGGGAAAAAATTATCAGACATTGGCTCTTGTATTCGCCATCAACTGGGCGCTTATTTTGTTTTGTTTGTAAACTTTTTATTTCAAGCAGCGCAAGTGCTCTTTTTGAACAGTTGAACTGTAATAAGTAAAATTAAAAAATCTCCTATGATCCTATCACAGCTTCATTTTGTGTTCATAAATTATTAAAGTATGTTTTTCTATATAATTAATTTCTCCCCATTTTTTTGATAATTTGATTGGATAGAGGGCCTACTTTAGTTTTGTCGCATTGTTTGCGCCAGGCCTCTAAAAAGTTAATCCGGCACTGATTACAATTACAACTGTAATTTTATTTCAGGATTCGTCGTTGGTGTGAACTCTGGAAAGGGTGAGTCGATGTTCAGAGACTTTCATGTCTCTTGTCTAGTATGTGATCACAAAGAATAGCCCACCATGAAAACTTTACATGTCACCAGTTAAAAAATCAAAATGTGTTTTTTTATTGCTGAAACGCTAAATCTTAAACGCCCGCACTATCAATAATTATTACAATGATAATTTAGATGTCAAAGTAATTTTGATTGATAAGCTACAGACTCTGAAGTCCGCGTTATTATTATTTAGACTGGAGTCTCGACGCCGAAGCTTTTTTAGGTGAAAGGTTAACTCTCAGCCAATGGCTCGAATAATTTTTATTTCAAGGCTTCATCCTGTTCATGATCTACCACTACTACAGTACTACTACGCGCAATTTTCTTTCACTTAAAAATCGTACAGCATTTATGTGTAAACAAATCACAAATAGGCTACATCTTCCCAAACGTACATGTATATTCGTGGGCGCAACGCATGCAAACCACTTAAATCGAAATCGACGTCTCTATATGTGCTCCTCTCAACACTGTTGCCCCTCTCCTGTCAATTTTCTGCGGCCCAACTATTTGACCTTTTTAGTCAGAAGTAGTTATTGTGTCAGCGCATTACATGCATAAAAATAAGCATACGTTGACTAAATGTATATTTTTCTCCTCAAGTGGTGTGGATGTGTAATACATAGTATAGAATAGATAATTTATATATAATAGCTCTGTAAGGCTGCATAATTACATGTAGGCCTATATTTTTCTCTTGTGTATATTTTTAAGGTTCAGCTTAACTCTTAAAAATTCGTTTTTCTCGGTAGCATCATTATGTCCAAAATAATTATCGGATCCTTCCCACCATTAGTGACAGCCAATTATCAAGACAATTTCGTGCCCTAAATGTCACCGCGAAAAAAAATGGTAAGCGTGAGCAGTGTCTGAGTAAAAAAATATAGAGGCTGTTAGGTCTACATATCTTTTTATCTTCAAGCGGTGTGGAGATCTAACACACTTATACATAATTAAGAAGTTCCATTGAACCCTTAAAAACTAGTTTCCCTAGCTTGAAACATTTTAAACGTAATTGCACATCCTTCCTATTATAATTAGTGACTTCAATCAGTAACAACCAATATTATTATCAAGACAACTACGCGCCCGAAGAGGCACAGCAGCAAAAAATGTAAGTGTGAGTAATGTCTGTGTAAAAAACATAGAGGATACTACGTATATTTTTATCTTCAGGCGGTGTGGAGATTTATTGCCATAATATTATAATTATTTCATTATTATTATTATTTTTTTCATATTTTTTTTATTATTATTATTTTTTTATATTATTATTATTATTATTATTATTATTATTATTATTATTATTATTATTATTATTATTATATTACAGGATATATCATAATCATAATACATAATTATATATAAAGAGTAGATAGCCTATTTACAGTCGGCCTGCATATACTTTACACTTCAGTTTTTATTTTTAATGGTTTCACTTAACACTTAAAAACTCGTGTCTCTCGCTTGCAGCATATAATTCGTCTTTAATTGCACATCCTTCGCATTATAATAAGTGACTGCAATTAGTTAAGTGCCAATGCTCAAGACAACCGCTGATTTTTCACCAAACCTAAGAGTAATCAATTCAATATTCAACAGGATACAAGTTGTCCGCCAAGACAGACAGAGAGAGAGAGAGAGAGAGAGAGAGAGAGAGAGAGAGAGAGAGAGAGAGAGAGAGAGAGAGAGAGAGAGAGGGAGAGAGAGAGAGAGAGAGAGAGAGAGAGAGAGAGAGAGAGAGAGAGAGAGAGGGAGAGAGAGAGAGAGAGAGAGAGAGAGGGGGGAGAGAGAGGGAGAGAGAGAGGGAGAGAAGGAGGGAGGATACGCTTTCTCCCAACCGCGACAAACAGAGGGGGGTAAATAATGATAATAATTGCATAGGCTATATAATTATACAGGGTGGCTCAATAAAAAATGTACCACCTGATAAAATGCGATATCTTCGCAACCGATTGACCTTTTTCTGCGAAAATTTTCCAATTTGCAGTTGAATGAATTTCCAACAATCCCTGAAAGTTTCATTTGAAACTTTTCTTGTTTGCAAAAGTTACAGCTGTTAAAACTTAAAATTTCGTTTTTTCAAATTTCCGCGGGAAATGTACGTCACTTGTAGATTTCCATGTCAAATGATATCACTTTTCACTACGACCTCAGAATTCCGTTTTGCAGTTTATTGTAAGGTATAATGAGAGTGTCCACTACCTGCCTTAACACAAGCTCAAATTCTTTCTGTGAAGCTCAGTATGGCCTTGTTGGTCGGGTCCTGCGGCAACTGACCCCACATTAGCAGCAAGACTTGCTTCAGCTGGCCAATGTTCTCCAACTTGGGATGAAATGTCTTGCAGCGTTCCAGCATAGCTCACCAGGCGCGATAAGCAAGAGGGCTAAGGTCTGGCGAGTTTGTTAGTCATCTTTGCCAATGCATTTACTTCAGTTGATGGCAATAAGGTTGCGTCATCATAATCAACCTTGCCGTGCGAGCAAGCAGGCGCAACGTCCTGCTGGAAAATAAAACCAGATGTTAGAGCATACCTGGTCTTCAATGAGTCTGGGTAAGAGAGTTCATAGATAAGTTTGACATCTAACCTACTGAATGGGATTAAATGCAGTCTTTTCTTGCAGACATAAGACACGCGCGCATATCTGATGCCGAAACCTTGATGTGTTTTGCAAACTTGACCCCTTCGATTACCAAGCGATTTTCGTGAAAATCGCGCTTTTTCCGTCAGACCAAACGACCACTTCCTGCCTCTCTTCCGACATCTGATCTTCGTTACAAAAATACGTTAACAAATAGCCTTCAATGTGCTCAGGCTCCACTTTTCACTGGGTATTTTGCTATGATTACGCGATGTCCCAGTCTCTGTTCACGCAACGTCCGAGTTCCCATTTTATCTTCCGCAGAAACTTTGCCCATGATGTTCAGTAATGGGCTCATGAATTGAGACCTTAATCTATAAAATATCACCAAATACCAACAGTTTGCTTCATAAACAGCTTCTTTGCAGCTCTTAGTGAGGTCGTATGACATCGTCATCATTTTTGGTGTTGTAATTTGCAAAAAATCTTACTAAAATCATATGTATTGGAGCATGATTCTCCGGATATTTGAAAAAACGCAATTTAAAGTTTAAACAGCTGTAACTTTGGCAAACATGAAAATTTTCAAGTGAAACTTTTAGGAATTGTTGGAAATTCATTCCCCTGCAAATTGGAAAATTTTCACAGAAAAATGTCAGTCGGTTGCGAAGTTATCGCATTTTATCCGGTGGTACATTTTTTTAGCCACCCTGTACATACTGTACAGAGAGAGACAGGCAGAGACAGAGACAGTCCATTATTCTGATGTAGGCTACCGTATAATCGGCTACAACATGCAAACTCTTTACCGTCAGTTAAATCACCAGACACTTCATGATCTGACCTCTGCTTGACCCCATCTTCTCCTCAGCAAAACTACATCTGCTGCTCAATTAAAAAATGCATCGTATAAAAAACATAATTGACTCAACGAATAACTAATATACTAGACACCTTTTGGTTCAACCGTTTTGGTCGCATAGACTGTGCCGACTTGAGAGTGTCGGCGGCGGCGCGCCGACCAACAAAATTCTGCGATGGCGGCGCTCTTGAAATGTCGAATAATTCTTGCACAAGATGGAATCATGTAAGATGGATTGATGAAACTAATTCTTTGCTTAAAAAATGCATTGTATAAAAAACATAATTGACTCAACGAGCCCCTGACGTTCTAACTAATATACTAGACACTTTTTGGTTCAACCGTTTTGGTCGCATAGACTGTGCCGACTTGAGAGTGTCGGCGGCGGCGCCCTTGAAATGTCGGATAATTCTTGCACAAGATGGAATCATGTAAGATGAATTGATGAAACTAATTCTTTGCTTAAGAACAAGTTATATTGATTAAAAGAAACCTCCTTGCTCAAATAGAATCGTTCAATTTAAGAAAATGATTCTTTTGCATTAATAAAAGTTGGATTGATGAAAAATTATTCTTTGCATAAACAGAAAATCCTTTAACTCTTTTGAAATTTTTTTAAGGTAGGCATTGCCGGTGTCACGAAATAGGGTATCCTCCGTATTAATCGTATCCCCCAGATGAAGATAAGTTGAAAAAAGGCACTTCCGCGTGTATTTATTTGTTCAAATTAACTTCCATCTGTTTTTTTAAATGACACTTACAGGTATGTTTATTCCCACTAGATAACTTTGCTTTCTTTGGGTTTAGAGCACTTAGAACATTTAGAACGCTTAAGAACACTTAGAGCCACTAAGTAAATTCGAGTTGCCTTGCTCTGAACATTGTTTAGGACACTTGAAACAATTAGAGTCACTTTAAATGCTGAATACAACATAAATTTTTCAATTATACGCATTTTTCAATAGAGGGGATAAAATGGAATGGTTTATCCACCCGGATAGTCTACACCGGTCAAATCCATCCGGGGAGATAGATTAATATTAATTCCCCGGATAGCTTTAAGGGTTGATTGAATATCACGTGACACCGGCGTTATGGTGCTCCAAAAACGTAGGCCTACACGAGGTTCTTGTCCAAAAACTTACTTGAAGCGCAAAAATGTCCTTAGGACCAAACTGTGGACAAGAGTCCATCAAATTAATTGATTAGCAAGAAAGCTGGTTAATAATTATAGATCCCGTTCTTTGGTTCATTCATACAATTACTCAGTCAATAACACAATGCCAGTCAGAAAAACAGATAGAGTCTGAATTTCTAAACATACATGCATAGTTGCATACAGTCGGTAAGGTTTTGCTAATGCATCGTTCAATCAATATTCCATTGGTCAGAAATAAATAAATATGCCTGATCCTAAACCAAGAACAATTTGAAATAACTTATGATTGCATAACTTAAAATTACTGGGTGTGCATCGCTTAGGACGTTGTAGCATAACATGACTCTTTGTGCCTAGGACGTTGTAGCATAACATGACTCTTTGTGCCTAGGACGTTGTGGCATAACATGACTCTTTGCGTCTATAGCATGTGGTAGCATAACATGTCTCTTTGTGACTATAGCATGTGGCAACAGCCCAGCGGATGTTGTCTTCGTTCTTGACGACTCTGGTAGCATCTATGGAAGACACTTCAACGACCAACTGATCTTCGTGAAAAAATTAATCCAAGATTTCGACGTTCGTTTCAACCATACACATGTCGGAGTCGTTGTTTTCTCATCGGAAAGCCGGGTCATCTTTAATCTCGGAAAATATACGGAGGAGGAGGATTTCAAGAGGGCAATCGAAGGTCAAATGTGGATTCTTGTAGCTTCGAGCATTTATAGAGCAGCTTTGGCTGAACTTCTCAGGCATGACAACTAAGCGGAGATATGGAGCATTGCTGAAGAGAGAGAGAGAGAGAGAGAGAGAGAGAGAGAGAGAGACAGACAGACAGACAGACAGACAGACAGACAGACAGACAGACAGACAGACAGACAGGAGAGAAAGAGAGACAGAAATACAGAGAGACTGCAGAGACAGTCAGACAGGTACTGAGATACAGAGACAGATAAATAGAGAGAAGGAGGCAGAGAGAGGAGAGAGAGAAAGAGAGAGAGGGGAGGAAGAGAGGGAGAGGGATGTATAGAAAAAGAGTCAGGCAACAACCGAAAGCGCATTGAAGCAACAAATGAAAGAATCGATGTCTTCCTCTCCCATAAATCCAATTCTCTTTCCTCCTCTTCCACATATATGGTATCCATCCATCCTCTTCCACGATTCATTTCTCATTCCTTCTTTTCCACAAATCCTCTTTCTTCCTCTCCCATGATTCCATTCCTCATTCCTATACTCTTCCGTTTCAATTTTAAACACCATCCACCAAACCGTCCAAGAGTTCGTCTGCTTGATCCCTTGACTTTCATCCTTTATCCTTGATCTGCATCCACAACATTATATTTTCTGTACGTCAATTTTATTTCTATGACATACTTAGGCATTTAAAAATCCCAATGTTTAGTGGTAAATTAATGTCGCCGAACAACGGTGAGTTAATTACTTGCTCAAGACTCCACACAGTAACATCATCAGCGGTGGAGGCTCGAACCCGTAAGCCAACTATTCGATTGACTGCCTGTGAATAAGCTTGTTCCCGCAAATCATCGTTATTCTGTCGCTATGCAAATAAATCTGGAGATAGCGATTGCGATCATCGTTTCTCTTACAGCCATACAGCAGACGCGCGGACAGACGAACACCGACAAGGCGTTGAAGAGTCTGCGTGAGGAGATGTTTTCCAAGCAGCACGCTCGTTCCTGGGTACCTCACGTGGCCATAGTCATCACGGATGGTGGCTCCGACTATCCAGAGAAGACGAAAGTGGAGGCTCCGCTCGTCCACCAAGCAGGCATCGAGGTCTTTGCCATTGGTGTCGGAGAGAATGTAAAGAGGACGGAGCTGGAGACGATCGCCAGCGCCTCTGACAAGGTCTACCAAGTGGACACCTACGAGGCTCTGGGAACTCTGCGTGAAACTCTCGCATCGAAGGCGTGTCCTGGTAGGCAGCACTTCGCCGAGTATTATTTACAGCATAACAAAACAAACTTTTAGGTGGTTCAGAATACTCGAAGTCTGTGTTAAAACCAATGCAAATTAACTGGAAACGTTTAGGGCCAATTATCTCTAGCTTCTCAAAGTCTTAAAAGCCGTGAGGTGTACTAGAACACAGACTTCGCGTCTTCTGAAACATGCCATGATTGTATCATCATCGAAGCCATTCTACGAATCTACGACTCTTGCGGTGAAGAATTTCAGCCCCAATCAACCCTTTGGCTTTTAAATATTCTATAACTGCAGTGTACTCGAATTGTCTTACTTACTTAGTACTTAGTCCATCCCGTGCAGAACTGCACATCGGGCAACGCAGTCTTTCCACTCCACCCGGTCCATCGCCATCCGAACAGCATCCTCCACCGTCATCTCCAAGCACCTCAGATCTTCTTGAACAGTTCCCATCCAGTTCTTTCTTGGCCTTCCTCTTCCACGCTTCCCCTTTGGAGTCCAGTTCATCACCTGATTGGCTCTTCTGTCGCTGCTCATTCGTGCCACGTGTCCCATCCAGTTCAGTCTTTTCTTTCTGATGATGTTCTCCAGTTTGTCCAGCCCTGTTCTTTCTCTGATGATTTCATTTGTGATCTTGTCCTTCCAGGAGACGTGCAAAATTCTTCTTTGCCACCTGTGATGCGCTGCCTCTAGTTTTTTCTTATTTGCCACCGTCATTGGCCATGTCTCAGCTCCATATAGCAGTGTACTCATCATTATGGCCTCATACAACCGGATCTTGACTTTTATACTTTTATACGAATTGTCTTGCTTATTGCTAATTAGAAAAAAACATCTCTCGCACATCAGTGCTACCCTGCAAGTGATGATCTTGTCAGACCTCAGATTTTCACTTCCCCTCATACTCTCCATTGTTTTTATTCCATACCGTTTCGGTTCTTTTCTTCATTGCTGTAGCCTGTAGCCAACAACCATTTCTATAGCTCCTCTTTGTTCTCCAGATTTTCAATGTTCCGCTTCAGGCAAGGAGTCTACGGACTTGATGTCTGGATGCATATCGAACAAAGATTTAAATGGATGAACGCAACTTACATTTAAAAGATAAAACAAAGCATAGAGCGATGGGTAAATCTGTGAAATGTTCATCTGGCATTTAAGGAGTGATTGAAAGCATTTAGTGGTCGTGATGGTCACGTGGTTGACCTGTTGAACTGAGAAGCAAGAGGAGGGATTGAATCCTACTGCGCAATAGGCGTCCGCACATAGGGGAAAGAGGGGGCACTTGCCCACAAACCCCCTAGAAAGTTGAAATCTTTTTTCTAACTGCTACTTTTTGGCTGATAACAAATTTTTCTCCTCTAAAGAAACTATATTCATAATAAAAATTATAAAAAGTGAAATTGAGAAGCTTAAATTAAGAAACCTCCAAGAAAAATACCAATTCTTAATTTCTTGCTTTGCATTTTCAACCTCTTGCAAAAAATTTAACCGTGACCATCGAGTTTTGTCCCCTAATGCAAACATTTTTTCGGGCGCCCATGTATTGCGCTACATATATTATCATAAATCATAATAATTATTATATGACACATGAATCACATGAATCGATTATTATACAGTTGACCTCTGTTGTCCTTTCCACAGTTCCATCGACGATTCCTCCGCCAACCACAACAGAATCACCAGCGATCCAAGGTAAGCAACCAGCGAAAGTCACTTCCAGGCGACCTTTTGACCTCTAATGTTACGGAATGAGGTCTCTTTGTGCCATCCTTCGACAGAACGGAGGACAGATGAAAGGATGGATGGAGAGATGGAAGGATGGATGGATAGATGGAAGGATTGATGGATGGAAAGATGGATGGATAGATGGATGGATGGATGGATGGATGGGTAGATGGATGGACAGATGGAAGGATGGATGGATAGATGGATGGATAGATGGATGGATGGATGGATGGATGGACGGATGGATGGATGGAAGGATTGATGGATAGATGGAATGATGGATGGATAGATGGATGGATAGATGGAAGGATGGATAGATGAATGGAAGGATTGATGGATAGATGGAATGATGGATGGATAGATGGATGGATAGATGGAAGGATGGATAGATGAATGGAAGGATTGATGGATAGATGGAAGGATTGCTGGATGGAAAGATGGACAAATAGATGGAAGGATGGATGGATAGATGGAAGGATGAATAGATGGAAGGATTGATGGATGGAAAGATGGAAGGATTGATGGATGGAAAGATGGATGGATAGATGGATGGATGGATGGATGGATGGATAGATGGAAGGATTGATGGATGGAAAGATGAATGGATAGATGGATGGATGGATGGATGGATGGATGGATGGATGGATGGAAGGATGGATGAATAGATGGAAGGATGGATGGATAGATGGAAGGATGGATGGATGGATAGAAGGAAGGATGGATGGATAGATGGAAGGATGGGTGGATAGATGGAAGGATGGATAGATAGATCGAAGGATGGATAGATAGATCGAAGGATGGATAGATAGATCGAAGGATGGATGGATAGATGGAAGGATGGATGGATAGATGGAAGGGTGGATGGATCAATCAATCAATCAGTCAATCAATCAATCGTAAGTTATATAGCGCCCCTTCACTAAATTTGGATAGATGGAAGGATAGATGGAATGATGGATGGATGTATGTATGTATGTATGTATGTATGTATGTATGTATGTATGTATGTATGTATGTATGTATGTATGTATGTATGTATGTATGTATGTATGCATGCATGCATGTATGTATGTATGTATGTATGTATGTATGTATGTATGTATGTATGTATGTATGTATGTATGTATGTATGTATGTATGTATGTATATATTATGCTGTGTGTGATACGTTTGTTTAAATCAGGGTGCAATAGCCACAAGGAGTTTGACCTCACCTGGTCGATCTCAAGCCAGGCAGGGGTGGAAGAGACGAGACTGTCCATCGACTTCATCAAAAACATGGTTCGGGACATGACCATCGATCCTCGTCATGTCCAGGTTGGACTGACACCGAGGTTCTGTGACGAGTACGAAGGAATCAGACTGAAGGACCACGACACCAGAAGTGGGTTCATAGAGGAGCTCGACAAACGCCAGATCCCCGGACTGCGTCAAACACACCAAGTCATCGATTTCATCCGTACCGATTGTAAGCATTTTAAATATCAACAGATAACTGTAAATATAAATAATTTTTTATTGCTTCATGCATCTTACAACATCATAAAGCCGGGATGGGGAGGTGCTTGGGTGTTTGAACACCCCCGAAGAGAAATAATGTAAAAAATGGAATGGTAGCCTACATCAGTAACACACGATGTAAGAGATATAAGTCAGTGTAAGAGGAAGCTATAGTAGAGACAGGAAAAATACGCATTACAGTCTAGCTTTCAGTAGTTCTAACAACCCAGACTACACGTCTTCTGGAACACTTTAGATAATCTGAGCAAGACAAAGGGGCACGTAGGCTGAGATAAAGAGCGAGAGAGAGAGAGACAGACAGACAGACATAGAGATTCATACAGACAGACAGACAGACAGACAGACATAGAGAGATTCATACAGACAGACAGACAGACATAGAAAGAGTCATACAGACAGACAGACAGACATAGAGAGAGTCATACAGGCAGACAATCAGCGAGCGGAAGTAATAGAGTAGCAGAGATAAAGAGACAGATATAGAGATCAATCAATCAATTATAATTTATATATAGCGCCCCTTCAAGGTACCTACTCAGAGGCGCTCAGAGATGCCCGAGAGAAACGCACACGCACGGATAAAATAGAGTTTTTAATTGATTCAGATAACGGAGGCAGAGCCAGAGCCAGAGAAAGAGAGAACTAGAAAGAGACAGACAGCGAAAGATGCGGAGATAGTCTTGCATTGATAGTTTCCTGTTCTTCAAACGCTGTTGTTCATTGTTTGTGCACCAATAAAGACGCTGGTCGACCTGGAGCTGTTAAGTACGGCATCTTGGTCGTTGACAATCGATTGGAGAACTGGGAACAGGCGTTGGATGTGGCTCGAAAGGCAAAGAAGGACGGAATCAGACTGATCGTCATCGGGGTGGGGGATAGGGTCCAGCAGGACCAACTGAGTCAATTGTCTTCCCCGGGCAGAAACTACTTCCCCGTCAGAAGCTACTCGGAACTGGCCGACCTAAAGAGCCAGCTCATTCAGACGATCTGCGAAGGTCAGAACCTCTCACTTTTTTTCTCTCTGTTTCTATCTATATATGTATTTCTATCATTTTATCTACAGAGTGTGCCATTAAAAAATACACCCTTAGGTTTTTTGTTGCGTTACGTTTTTGAATCGCCAAAAAACAGTGGGTGGCCTCACTAAAAGTGATATAACTTTTGTTCCGTTTGAAATATTGTGATGAAAACAGGCCATCATGTGTACATAAAAATTGTCTTTAAACCTGTAAAATTTGATTTCGAAATTCTTACTTCTGGTCAAGATATTGGCAAAACACCATAGGGACCTTTTAATCTTTTTATGGCCCATCTTGTACATCAGACAGTGATACCAGGCCGCCTGCAAATTATCTCCTTGGTTTTGGAGACGTTTATGTTAAGTTTGTTTATAATGACCCAAAGCTTAATTTTGTCATTTTCTACATGGAGCCAAATGTTAACAGCATCAGGATTTAATAGACTCAGGTCATCGATCATTGTATTTACGTGAAGTAAATAGTTGTCGTCACATTAGGGTGCAGAGAGTTGCAATGAATATGATAAACAGAACTGGTCCAAACGAAGACTTTTCTACAATACTTTGAGAAATCGGTAACCAGTTGGATAGAATACTGTCAAATTTCACAGACTGCGTTCGGCTGCTTAAGCATTTGCGAAAGTCCAGAAAAGAATAATTATTATTATCGATTTCAACGGAGACGGCAACATACGCCGGACCTCTTGACGGTCGATGGTGACCCCCACAAATTGTCAGTCAATCGGTTTGTCAATCAGATGGTCAGTTGGTCAATCAATTAGTCGGTCAGACAGCAAGTTAACCAGTGAGTCGGTCAATATAGACATGAGTCACAAGCCTATCCTAAAACGGCGCCCATTGAGAGCCTGAAATTCAACAGAAAAGACACAATTCAAATTCGTGTATCACCACGATTTGTCAGTTAGGTTTCAACAGTTCTTGTCGTTTAATTTAAATTTAATTAATTGTTTCTAACTTTCAGGGATCACCGAAAGACAATCCAATATCAGAAGTCTGCGCGAGTACTTGGAGCAATTCTAACCGACCGCGAAAGTCAAAGCAAATCAGCAGCCGTCAGATCCACAATATTATTATTATTGCATTGAGGGTGACATTGTATTGAAGACACCCGTATAATATATACACACATTTTAAATGGTGCATTATAATCTTCTAGTAATCACTATACTCGACAACCTATAATTATTATATACCGCTTTTAATTGAAGTATAGTTAAGACAACGCATTACTTATATTATCTTAGCAAATGGTCACCTTGTCTAAGAACTATTTGACAATTTCGCCTTCGCTTCGTTCACGGATTGCTTCTAATCGACTCGAGTATTACCATAGACCCTCATCTTTGGGCACTTCAAAGATCCACCGAGAGCATCCATATGCTTGTCCATGTAACGACCTATAGCAATGGATCCAAAGTTTAACGACAGCTTTTGACAACAAAGGATGCTGCCGCTCTCAGCCATGCTCTTTTTTCATTAATTATTGTTCTGGCGAGACCCTTCACCACTGAATGGGCAGTACACCATTTAAAAATGTCCGTCAACGACCTGTCAACAGCTGAAATAAGCAAGCATCTATCTGTGAGTGAAGCTGAGCAGAGGCGCGCGGTTCAGTCCATCTAATAGGTTTGCAGCCAACAGTAATTCAAACCTCTGTGCTCGTTGCTTGACAAAATGTCAAGTGTACCAGTGAAGAAAAATACAGGATATCACATTTCTGTCACGGATGTTCCCCTTTGGATGACAACACAGGGATCCATCTTCTGAGAGATGGCTCCTATTAATTACTAGTTCGGACGGTAGGCTACATCTGAATCATCAGGTCCTAGTCTCAGATCTGACTTTGTGCAAATACCACGCTGCTTATTGACTGCACGCGTGTATACTTACCATTTGACCCGCAAATAGACCTATTGAATCCAATTCTCACCGTATTCATTGACTGTATAACGTTATTGCAATGTTATGTTTAACCATTAACTAAAGATTTGTTCAAGCATCTTTGTTTCGTTATTTCTTGAGTAAAATAATGTTTCAAAGAAACGAGATCCAGAGACCAGAAGATAAATAGGAAATCTTATATCACATCATTTGCACTTATAATATTAGATGTTACACGCATAATTTTCCTTGGCAACTTAGGCGTCTTCAGAAAATGCCAACTCCCTCTAGACGTCTCCCTCCCTCGTTCCAGCCAGAATTTGTAAATAACTCGCCAACTATCTCCCTATATATGTAGATGACTGCACTCCAACGGAAAACACATTCTGGGCTATTATTAATAACTTATATAGCGCAGGTGTCTAATGTATGAGGCATCAATTCCAAGTGCTCTACAATCAACCCATAATCAGGTTACCATCCAAAGGTCCATTTGCCCAGGTAAGCAACCTCTATGGTGGACGATCCATTCAAAAAAGTAAGACGGAACTATATGGCTGAGAAATGAATGGCAATCGACAATGCAGCAAGGACAGATACAATTGCTATAAGGCGGGGAATACATATGCCTAAGCTTCATTCCTTTCATAGGCAGACATGTAGACATGCATGCAGACAGACAGACAGACAGACGGACGGACGGACGGACGGACGGACAGACAGACGGATGGACGGACAGACAGACGGACAGTGGCCGTTCTATTTAGATCTACGTAGAGAAACCGAAAAGTTTCAGTTGCAAAGAACGGTTCGAGTTTCAAGTTTCAGGTATTACCAGAGAAAGAAAATCCGTCACAATCACACTGAATCACACTAAATAAGTGACTGAGGACTCATAGGCGTACGGGACGCGTATTTTGAATCCCTACCCGGCTGCGAATCCATGGCTGAGGAATAGAATGATTACATTGTGGAAGAAGCGAAGACCATAGGGGGGAGAAGGTAGTTGATGTTAGGCTATTAACTTCACCAACAACTGCTAAAGAACCAACGGAAAAATCTTAAGAATCTAATGACGACACTAACCCTAATACTAAGCCTAACCGACCCTGACGACCCAAAAATCTGAAGAATCTAATGACGACACTAACCCTAACACTAACCCTAACCGACCGTCACGACGCGAAACCGTATACCCTATACGCGAACGACACCATGCTTAAATTTACCTATAAAGAGCCGTAAAGTGACACATAATTACCTGTCTAAATGTTCCTCCATACGTAGGGTAATTATTTGTAAGAAATTTGAAACGTTTCACATTGCAATTCGTGTAAAATCGTGAGAGCCTGCCGACGCGCACGTGTTGTTGACAGTTTAGAAAGGGATGGTCAGAAATTCTACTCCACAACCTTCTCCCCCTATATGGTCTTCGCTTCTTCCACAATGTAATCATTCTATTCCTCAGCCTTGGTATCCGCAGCCGGGTAGGGAATCCGAATTCGCGTACAGGACATTTCGGCAGCGGGGGGCCAAAAAAAATTTTTGCCCGAAAAATCTGACGACCTTGCCCTAAATTTTCTTAGGGTTTAAAATTTTCTTAAGGTTTTCCCGTCCGAAGAATCTGACGACTTTTTTTTTTTTTTAGTCATCCGCCCAAAAATTTTTTACGATTTTCCCGTCCGAAAAATCTGACGACCTTTTTTTTTTTTAGTCATCCGCTAACAATTTTCTTACGATTTTCCCGTCCGAAAAATCTGACGATTCCCCCCCTGCGTGCCCGAAAAATTCCTCCCGTACCTGTTTTGCCCGAAAAAAAAATTCCGAATTTTTTTCCCGACCATGCCTCTTTTGCCCGAAAAACACATTTGCCCGAAATTTGGGGGGCATTTGCCCCCCCTGGACCCCCGCCTCGTACGCCTATGTGAGGACTATGTAAGTGTTGGTGTGCGGGCAGTGTGATCAAATCTTACACGTGGTTTATTGTCCCGTCGCAACTAATATTTCAAGTTGGAAACTAGTCCATACAGTGGCGTAGCAATAGGGCGTGCAACCTGTGCAGTGCACGAGGGCCCCCGGCTGTCAGGGGCCCCCGGGGTCAGAGTCAATTTTTTACTTTAAGGATATTCAGAATGTATTCAAACCTACATCTGCAGCGTACACACTCAGTAATTTTTTGGTTTCAGCCGGAATGTCCATGATTAGCCTACCTTACTACAAATATCTTTACTCTTTGCAGTCTTTGGCCGGAAGTAGTTGTAAGCTTACTGACGTATAAAAATTAATATAATTGTGTCATGGTCTGCGCAGACGCGTTTTAAATTTATTATCTTTGTAGAAAAATGTGAAATTTATAAATGATAACTGCATAGCCTATTTACTTGGAAATTGCATATTTTTAAACTCTCGTGCGGCACTCTTCCTGTCCTCCCCAAGTTATGCCTAAGTCTTATTTAAGTAGCGCTGCTAAGCGACAAGCACTAGAAGAACGGGTAAAGAAGACCGCCAAAATGCAAACAAATTCCGCATTTATGATGCCTGCGGAGAGCGAGCTTGCACCGATGACTTCATCAGACATTGGGGCAGAATCGAATTCCGGTTTGATCAGTGCAGAGATGGTGGTTGACATGGATAAATTGACACTTAGCCGAGTAGGCCTCGAACTTCAGAGGCTACGGTAGCAGTCACATCACCAATGGTTTCTGGCTTGACACCTCAAAAGTGGTGGATATTTTTGCACAAGAGAAGACACGCAAACGAGCATTTTTTTCATTTCCGATTTAGACCCCCCGTAGAAAGCTAGCCGTAGACATGATTGAGTCTTTTCACACTTGCCAAATTCGTTACATTTTTCCACTCTTTTAATCAATAAACCCAACAGCTTGGAGAATTTAGGCCTAAGTATCTAGGCATTCTAGGGCTATGGGTGATTTATGATTAATACTTCAGGAGACGAAACAATTTTTGTGATTACTTTTGTATGGTATTCTTGTTCAATTTTTCTCTGCTGATATGGAGAAGAATATGTTTCATTAGATAAATTTGTTAAAATAATAAAAATGTGGCTAGTTTATTTTCATTTAACTTTGGTGTTAAATATGCAAATTTCGTAAAGAAACCAGGCGTTTTGCACAGTTTTGTTGGTTGAAATCTAATGGGGTTTCAAGCATTTAAGGGCCCACCACCTAAGCTCTGCACAGGGGCCCACCAAGACCTTGCTGCGCCACTGAGTCCATAGTTTGTTATATGGCGAAGAATTTATGCCTAAGCTTCCTTCTCAAGACTTACTTACTTACTAGTCCTGGATTCACGCGCGATCCTTCGCTCGTCTAAACACAATTCAAATAGCCTACATCCTCATCCAAGCATAACAATTCAAATATCAATTTGACAGCAGTCCTATATATGTAACCATGCAGAAGAATAACGTCTTTGGTAACAGAGCTCAAACATAATTATTGCCTGCCGGTAGAAAGAATGTATGCAATTAATTAAGTAGTTTTTATATGCAAAAAGCATCTGTCTGTCACGGTCTCTGTATGTGTGTGTGTGTGTCTCTCTGTCTCTCTCTCTCTCTCTCTATCTGTAATATACTAGGCTCAATTGACTTTAATAATAGTTTTATTTAAGATCTGATTGTACACAACGGAAACAGGAAGACGACCGTCCCAGAATTCAGCAACGTGTCAAGGTAGTTGATAGGTGCGGTGGAGTAACATATACTACACTATCTGCCTCTCTCTCTCTCTCTCTCTCTCTCTCTCTCTCTCTCTCTCTCTCTCTCTCTCTCTCTCTCTCTCTCTCTCTCTCTCTCTCTCTCTCTCTCCCTCTCTTCTAAAAAACGTGCAAAGACTAGTGTTTTAAAATGCAAACGCATTTCAATCGAATGAATTCTGTAGCACAATGTTAATGATGACCAAAACATATCGTGATGATTGCCAAGATTTATATTTTTAAACATAATCCCTTGAGGGAACTCAGGATATAAGAATTGCAGAATGCTAAAGCACCATTCACTGAATCAATTTATATTTATTAGGTCCTACCATAACATGACGAACATTCAGGCGAATGAAGCTTAGCATCGACTTTGACAAGCAAACGGAAGAATTATGAATAGCGGCGCAATGGGGGGTTAAACCCCCTAAAAATGGTAATCCATTTTTCCTCATGCAAAAATGAAATATCTGTACGATTAACCCATTTAGCCCCCCTCAAAAAAAAACAACCGCAAAGATACGCACGAATTTGCCAGACAGTTTGGCGGATATGAAAAAGGACAATTTTCCAAGATTTCGACCAAATGACTAAAAAAAGTCGTCAGAAATTTTGGCGGCTGAAATGGCAAATTTTCTTGAGATTTTGGCCGATGACAAAAAAAGATGTCGTCAGAAATTTTGGCGACTGAAAACGGAAACTTTTCTCCCATGGAAAATTTTCTCACACAAATTCAGCCCCCCTCCCAAACTGAAATCCTGGCGCCGCCACTGTTTATGAGCCACAACACAACGCGATATTAAGTCTACATCGCGTTCACAAACTGAGCTGATCGACAGTAAACCTCAACAGAGATTCATCCTGTCTTCCCAGGAGTCGCCATCCATTTTCGGTCTTCTATGCGACGGTGTCACGAAACGGAGTATCCCCCCTGAAAGCTATCCGGGGGGATGAATTAATCTATCCCTCCGGATGGAATTAACAGGTCTAGACTATCCGGGGGGATGAACCAATCTATCCCTTTTTTAAAAAAACGCGTATAATTGAAAAATTTGGGCTCTAATCAAAATTTGAAGTGACTCTAATTGTTTTAAGTGTCCTAAGCAATGTTCAGATAAAGGCAACTCGAATTTATTTAGTGACTCTGAGTGTTTTTAAGTGTTTTAAAAGTTTTAAGTGCTCTAAAAACCAAAGCCAAAAAAATACCTAGTAGGAATAAACATACGTGTTATTGTCATTGTTCAAAACAGAGCAGATGAAAATTAATTTGCCAAAAAAATACACTCGGAAGTGACTTTTTCGACTTTTCTTCATTTGGGGGGGATACGATCAATACGGGGGATACTATATATCGTGACAACGGCATCTCCAACCACTCACTGACCAACATCTTAGGAATTCATGGATACGGTTTCTCTGCTCTGTCCAGCATAAAATGAACTAACAACATTGCGGCGAGGAACATCAAAATCAACAGCTAATCAATTCGAGCATCGTTAACATCGTTGTGCGACCTATTCCAAACCACCTGCAGTTTCGAACATAATTTGTCAAACCACCTGTCCCAATCACTTTCATACATAGCCAATCCTTCAAACCACATCCTCATTTGGTTAATGCAAGGAACGTAACAGTCGCAGACGTAAAGTATCAATTTAAATAGCGTTTCAATAGTTCCTCTTCAGCTAAGACGAGTCTGGCAGGACAAAAAAAATTACTTTTCATCAGACAATTCAACGCAGGAAAAATCGTTTAGAGTGATTTTTGTAAGTTATAGAATATCGCAAACTGTGCAAAACTATCCGGTAGTAACAATGCTGCATTTATGATATTTAGATTCTAATGACCATTAACAATAAACCTGACTCAAACCGACCTTCACGACGCTTAATGATTTAACCTAACCTAAACAGACACTAACGACGCCAGTTGATGAAGCTTACAAACTGCTCACATAATATGATGCACTTCGGCATTTCAAGACTATGACGGAAGTGAAGAAGATCACGTGACATGTCTTAGGCAACGGGTATGAGTGTGGTAACGGCTCGCTCTTCCGAGGGTCCACTATTCTGAATATCCTCCATATTTTGTTCGCTGTCCTTGGGGGTCAGGGTTACAGTGGGTTAGGGTTGGGGTAGGGTGGTGTAGAGCTGGGTGGGTTAGGATTAGGTTTAGGGTTATGGTTAGGGTTAGGGAGAGTTAGGGTTAGGATTATGGTTATGGTTGGGGTGGATCAGGGATAGGTTTAGGGTTGGGGTGAGTTAGGGTTAGGGTTATAGTTAGGTATAGGGTTAGGGTTCGGAATAGTGGACCCTCGGAATAGTGGACCCAAACCTATGACTAGTTCTTGGGCTTCGCTAACGTCCCGGCTGTAAACGGATCTACAACTTAGTTCCTTAACGAAAAGTAGCACGAAAGCATGTGCAACATGACCAGCACCGAATAAGCTAGTTCACCATTAGAACTTCCGGTGAGGCATGACGGGAAAGGTCATAGGTCACCGTTCATATCAGAGCGATAATGGAGGTTGTTATTGGTGAATGGTTGCGAATATCGCATGACTTTATTCGTTGGAAAGTAGACGATCTGAAGAAATTTATAAAAGAAAGAGGCCACAAGACGACTTATCGAGTATAACGTGAACTCGTTGCTGTGGCATTTGCGTTGTATCAGCAACAATTGCCAGTTTTTTGCTTCGAACGTGGACGGCTTAGAACAGGTCATGTCGACTACCAGACCCTCCTAAGGATTGAATCGAATGGCGTGACTTACACGCTACCCGATCCGAATCATCTACAGGATGGCTGGCTGCCCGAGTCCACAGGAGTTACGAACTGGCCTCCTTGCAGCTACGTCAAGAGATCTGCGTATCTCGTCGATCATGACCAACGAGCAATGCCATCCAGACTAGCCAATGATTACAAAGGTTGGCATGTTATTAATTTCAAATACTACTATGTCACGAAGGTCGCTAAACCAACGATGGCAGATTGTTTTTTTTTACTGTAGTCATAATCCAACACGTTCAGACATTTAAAAATGCTACAGTATATCTGACTAGTAAAGCATATAAGCAGTGGCGTAGGCAAGGGGGGGGGGTTTCGGGGGTTAAAACCCCCCCATTGGCTCCGAAAAAAAATTTTTTTAAGGTTATTTTTCCGTTTAATAAGAAAAAATAGCAAAAAACAGGGTTTCCGGCCATAAAACCCCCCCATGAAAAATTCCTGGCTACGCCACTGCATATAAGGATATACATTAATATTAAATTTCCCGTGCCAAGTTATCTCAAAACCTGTCTAGGTTGGTTAGAAGTTGGCAACTAAACATGTTGTGGCACATCCGAATAACGTGTGGGGCCGTATTGGCCCATTATGCATGCTTGCCAAGTCTGTAGCCAGGATTTGTTTCAGGGTGTGTTTACTCAATCTTGAGCAAGCCGACAAGCAACCGAATCAACTGATTCCAATTCCTTCTGTCACTTCATGTAAAAATGTAGGATGCAGTTCATCTATGCATGTGGACTTGTCTGCAGATTTTAGCCTTTTCAGTTATTCAAACACTTTTCTTTAGTCAACATTAGCTTTGTTAACCCTCTTCCACCACTGTCTAAAAATGTTTAAAATGTTTGTTTGAGTTCAAGAACGTCCTCAAATCTTCCAATGTAAATACTCAGCTGAAATAATTATTCAGAACTTGAGCAGTTCCACATCATCATCATTGTGGGGCGTGGTGGTGTAGTGGGTATGTTTGTTGCTTTGCAGCTGAAGGGTTGCAGGTTCGAATCCACCTCAAGTCGCCGCATGGGACCTTGGGCAAGTCCTTCGCTCACAATTGCTCAGCGCTTCAGCATGAAGCTCCGATGCAGTGTCCGCTCTGTAGTCGGGAGCGCCTCTGAGTAGAAAGCTTGACGGGGCGCTATAACAAGTGCACATACAAACAAAACAAACATGATTAGATCATCGTTGTTATTTATTGTATTGTAAAATTTCTCATAGAAATAAGAGGTTCAAAATTAAATCCTCTTAGTTCTTACATCTTGTGTTAGTAAATTCATTATTTCATTTGTACATTATTTAATTTGGGGTGGGTGTGTTGAAACACCAAAAACACACTCCACGCGCCTTCAAGCATGAAACACAATATTTTTACACATGCATAATATATAACATAGAAGTGTAACATGGATTTATTGTACTGAAATTCTTCCACATATCTTTTTTCAGGAAAGGCATTCAGCTATCTCGCATCGCATCAGGCCGGGATCAAGGAGGTGTGGTACAACGGCAACTCAAACACGAAGACGTCCTGTCCTGCCTGATCCGATCTTCGAGGCTCGAATCTATTCACAACATCAACCATCCGAACCAGTCTCCACAACTCGGATGCCTTTTCCGTTGGCCTTCTGTCCCAACTGTCCAAACTGTACTTTTTACGACGCTATCTTTGCACTGATTTGTTGATACTCTCGTTGTTGCTGAGCGACGTGTAATTATGTCAGGATAGCGTACGTCAGTGGTTCCCAAACTTCAGTAGGCCGCGGAGTGGCAATAATTTTTGGTGAAGCTCGCAGACTGCTAACTTAGGCCTAAATGGCGATGGTGAACAAAGGCGACCTAAATTATAAAGACTAAATTTTAAGGCTATTTACAATTAGCCTACATTTACATGCAGTTGAAGCCTTATTTGCTTAAGATTTATTATGAGTAGTCTTTGCTGTTAAACTCTATTTGTGCAAGATTCTTTTTTTTAGGTGTGCCATAAATAAATGACAGTTTAATAATAATAGTAATAATAATAATGGCCTTTGCGATGCGTAGAGATGCAAGGAAAGATGCCTTCAATGCGCAAACACCAACCTTGGTGCTTTTAACCATTTGCGTCTGCTGTTTTTTTTCCAGATTTGTTTGCCTACATTTGCTCATTTTTTCATTCAAAGACATTTGTTTAGCCTATATTTAAAGTTTTAAACTAAAAGTTTTATATTATGTTTTACAATTTTTTAATTCTGCATCTAGTGTTTACTAGGACTCATTCACCATAGATAAACACAAATAAGCTCGAAACTGACTGCAGTCATCGATGTAGCGAATTTAGAATAAATTTAAATTGCTTGAATTCTCCATCTGGCAAGTTAAAATAAGGCGTGTTGATTTATTTCAAATTTTTAAATATTAAGACAGAAATTTGAATAAATTTTGGACAACAATTCGAATAATTTCATGATTTCAAAAAATAAATTAATAAATACAGTTTAAAAAATTCTATTTTAACTCTTTTCTGCGGACCAGCAATCATACCACCACCACTTTGGGAATCACTGGCGCACATCACGCGTACTCTTCAGCCTCTTGAATTAAGTTTTTATAGTAAGCCACAGGTATTAACTAATGCTACTGGTAATTATCTGTCTTATTGTACTTATAATTGTACTTATATTTAAAATATATAGAAAACAGTTATTTTGATAAATTGTACACGCCACATATATTCTGTTGATGATCATTATTCCTTAGTTCATTTGAGGTACTGTTACAGCTCTGTGACAAGCTGTATGATCTGTCACGTCTCTGACAATAGAATCCATGACATGAGGTGGAACCTGAATTGCCATGAAACACCAGATTCAACGTCCAATTTCATTCTTTTTGGTCGAAGGCATTGTCGTGGTTTTGGTGGAGGTCTTTGCTTTTTAACCGGCACAGCATATCTGAAATCATCATTGAAAATTATACAATATTAAACTAATATTAAATTGTTAATAAGGGCAGGAACGGATACAGAAAATTTTGAAGGGGGCCAAAATTTTCGGTCTTCAGACAGGGGAAAAAATTTCGTCTTTGGCCGTCGAAAAATCTGATGACCTTTTTTTAGTCATTTGTCATATTCTGAGGAAAAAGATACCGTTTTATCTGCCAAAAAGTTGATGACTTTTTACTCCTTTGGCCAAAATCTCCGGCAAGAAGATACCATTTCCCAGAAAAACATACCATTTTCTCCGTCAAAATAGCGATGACCTTTTTCAGTCATACACTACTTTTTCCATTTTACTCTTTGTTGAGTCTCAATGGGGTGCACGGGGTACGTCCACTTTCCATGCCAGAATAGATGGTGAACAATGAAGAAATTTCTAAACGGTGGACCATGGCCGGATTTGCCCCCTGAATAAGGTGAACCGATTGTTGCATTTTATATGTGATTATACAATACGAATAACCCTATGAATGAATCTACTCATGACTTGATATGTTTCCAAAATGTTGCTTAGACAAAGTAAGCTTACACGGAAATTATACCATTGGTTTAGAACCATATGCACGATCTGTTCGGAAAAAATATCCAGCTATTGCTCAGAATGATATGCAAATTCGAAAGCAGCTCTTCACTAGTTATCTATGTGAGTCGGATTTCTAGCATGACCATTGACCACCATAAAACAGAAAGTGAAAACGACTCTTGTCTGTTGAGAGTAAATTATTCTTGGTAAATTATTCTGTTTAGGGCTACATCTATCTCTTAGTCTCTATGATTCCTCTGAGTCATGTCACGTTGTGAAGTTCTTATACGTTGAAGCCACCAGGCAGAAAGTTTGCGCTATGCTTGATGAAAATACTTTAACACAGCATGCCCATTACACTGATAAAGAATACAGACTATTTTTCAATATTCTACTAAAGCATGCATTTGTAACATGGTATTATAGTCTGAATGAGAAATAAATTTCATCAAAAGCTTAGAAATGTAAATCTAAACATTATCCAAAATTGAAAGTAACAATTAGACCAATTATCTTGAAATCCTTGAAGGGTGAAACATCCGCAAGCACATGAGTACTTTGAGAAAGGTTCCCTCAATGCAAAAACACCACTGACTTAGGTCAATGAAGTAAATTAAATTGCACAGTAGCACAAGATACACACTAGCACAAGATACGTACCCCATTTTAAGATTTGAAAATATTTTCATCGGTTGGGTGACCATCAGGAAAGTGCTGTGAACAAATACGATGGTGTGCAGATGGTTTCCAGTTCCCTCCATCAACACCTTTCCTGTTAACCTGAAATAATTGCATATGTGATAATGATGCTTACCCAACCATTCCAACGGGATGAAATTTTTATTGTACCTCACCGGCAAGGTAAAATCATTTGGACAGGGTCGCAGGTTATAATATGGAATGACTTTAGGTGGGAACATAGAGCTTAGAGCGCGGAACTCGTTCTTTCTGTTCTTTAATGAAACACCTGCAACCGCACTGCCCTGTACATTACGTTATGCAACAGTCTTGATTAACATCAATCTTAACTACGGTACTAACAGAACAGACAGCCTGCAATACACGGCGCTAATAGCAGCCTACAAAGCACGTCTGCCCTACGAGGCTCGAACTCGGGTCCTCTTGCTCCCCATGGCAGTCTCCATGCCAGTGTCTTGTCCGATTCGCTAACGCCCCACACACCCCCGGTAACATCAATTCAGATAAGTGAAAATAAAGAAAGCAAAATTAACATCTTACCAATTTTGTCCAATCCGGATGTAAATGGTTCAAATGGCGCTGGACATAGTGAACAACACCCCTGTTGCATGGACTTCGCAGATTGTCTTTCTCCACTCCCGCAACTAACTACCGCACACATACGCACTTTTGCACCGGTTAAATAATCCTATAAAGAAATTTACTACGAACTGATATCGATTAATCAATCAAATATTTAAAATCGCTTCAGACAAGATCACAGCATCTCGATATTAGCAGTGTTGTTATCACTTATCAACGGTTGTTATGAACATTGACCTATGCCCCGGAAGCAGAAGCAAACTGGCTGCGCATGCGCATTGCTAATGCTGAACTGGCTTATTGATCCTTGACAGAATTGTCTGGCACCGAATGGTATTGTTACTTAAAGGCATCACCATATTCATATGCAAAACTTTAAAAGACCGTCCGCTCATCTTCTGTGCTCTAAAGGACTTTCACCGGCAGTCCCCCACAGACACGTAGGATGCTCTCAATATACTGTTGTTGATGAAAATTTATATAGCCATAATTCATCATAAAACTAATTTTCAGCATTCAACTCAGTGGCCACATTATAGGCATCGATGTATCTGTTGGAGGCAGACATCGTTCTTGAGTAGGGCCAAACTATTGATAAAGCCCGACTGTGATGAATGCTGATGATGGTGATGATCATTGTTGTGAAAAACACTTTTTCGTTTTTTATTCTTCTTCTAAAATCCCTTTTATCCGTCTTTTTATGTTTCGTTAAAAAATCCTGTATGAGACCACAAGCATTATGCTTATACGATCTACAATTAAGCTTGTATTTCCGATTTTTTCTAGTATCGCTTCGCTTACATTGTCTCCGTACATTCAAGGATTCAGCTAATTTAGTCTCCATTTTTGATATCAAGCTCTAATATAAGCGAAAATTTTAAGTGCAATTGTTCATTAATTACACCGTATAGACTATGTTTAGACCCTACAATGTTAGTTTATGAATGTTGATGTTTCTGTCAGCAAGCACTATGTGAATATTATTTATGCCTACAATTACTGCAATTCAGTCCTCTATGGCCTCCCTGCCACCACCATTCAACACCCTACCACTGTTAACCATGAATTTATGCCTACAACTACTTGCAGCATGCAAGGCTTATTAAAAACTTGACTCCTCGTGACCACATCGTGAACTGCACTGGTTTCCCATTCAGGCACGTATAACTTTTAAAATCTGTCTTCGGATGTACCGAGTCCACATTAATTCATCGCCTTCTTACATAATTGTGTCATCACTTTTAACGCCATTTTCGTCTCTTCAATCCAGACGAAGAATACGATCTTCTTCTCAAGGTGACTTTATGCTCAGTTAAAAAATTTGGAAACAATGCATTTGCACTAACTGAATGGAATAAACTTCCTGACATTATTTGCAAATCATCTTCTGTATCGGTTGTCAAAAGAAAATAAAAAATTTATTTATTTCAGATTTATTAGGAGTAGATAATGTCTGCTTTCGGGTAGTCTGAGGGGAGGAATCCAGCTCGTCTGACACGTCCCAGAAACCTTTCGATGCGGTCGACCTCTCCCGCGCTCAGCAGTCCCCCAGCGTGGGCAGTGTCTGGGTATAAAATATAGAGGATACTATATATCTTTTTATCTTCAAACAGTGTGGAAATCTAATACACTCACACATAATTATGATGTTCCACTGAACTCTTAAAAACTCGTTACTCTCGTTTGACAGTGTTTAATCTAGTCCCCGTCCTCAGTGGGGGGGAATTCAGGTTTCTGGGGGGGAGACAACTGAGCGTCCGAAGCACGCTCGTGAGGCGCGTAGCGCCGAGACCGGGAGGGGGAGGGGTATGGGGAGGGGGCACATCCCCCTCCCCATCAGAAACTTTTTGAATTTCCACATTGCAATGACAGCATTTTAAGGTGTCATCTTCACAAAATACCTGTACTTTTTCAGAGCCTCATCAGAAACTTTTTGAATTTCCACATTGCAATGACAGCATTTTAAGGTGTCATCTTCACAAAATACCTGTACTTTTTCAGAGCCTCATCAGAAACTTTTTGAATTTCCACATTGCAATGACAGCATTTTAAGGTGCCATCTTCACAAAATACCTGTACTTTTTCAGAGCCTCATCAGAAACTTTTTGAATTTCCACATTGCAATGGCAGCATTTTAAGGGGTCATCTTCACAAAATAGCTGTGCTTTTTCAGAGCCTTATCAGAAACTTTTTGAATTTCCACATTGCAATGTCAGCATTTTAAGGTGTCGTCTTAACAAAATAGCTGTGCTTTTTCAGTGACCCATTAGAAACTTTTTGAATTTCCACATTGCAATGGCTGCATTTTAAGGTGTCATCTTAACATGATAGTATCATATATTAGAGTAGTAAATAATGTCATTATAATCATGTAATAATAAATAATATCACGGTATATTATGACACTTCATGTAAAACAATGTTGAAAACAGTAACTAAAAAGCAATATAATTTTGTCAAATTTTTTCTGGGGGGAAATGTCAATCTTGGGGAGAACTTTCCTCCCCCCCCAAAGACGTCTAGATTAAACACTGCTCGTTTGAAACATTTTTTACGTCTTTAATCTCACCAGGCTGGAGCAGAAGTTGCTCGAGTGATGTAATAAAAATTGCTCTTCAGTATTCAGTTTGAAAGTGGCCAAATTAGCCTCCATTAATCGTCGATGTATCTGCTGGAGGCAGACATCGTTGCTCTGTAGGGTCAAACTGTTAAAAAAGTCTGACTGTGCTGCTGCAGGCGATGGTGATGATGATGGAAGGAAAAGACATGTGACTGCTGCTGCAGAGGCTGGTGCCAGTGGCATCTCTATAAAAAGCGAAGACGGATGCTGATGCGATGACATTCGTCGAGAGCATCTTTGCCTCAGACTCTGTCGGTGGCTTCTGCTTCATCTGGAAGAAGAAGAGGAAGACTGTGACGTTGAAGAGGAGTGCATCTCATCCTCATCCTCATCAATACTTCTACAACCGATTCAGTTGCATTCATCCTCAAAGCCTGCTGTAGTTGATCGGTCAGAATGCAGACGACATTGATCTTGGTACGTGTATTTTTTTAAAAATTATTATATCTCGTAATGTCAAATTAAAAAATGGGAACTTCTAATAGAATGCACAAAAGCTTGGCGACGACTTACCAAGTTTTGCGGCTGAAACGATCACTGGAAACTAGTTGTAAAACAAAGTTATCTGCTTTTTTTCTAAAGAACTTTCTTTAATTTTTCGACATCTCTTCGTTTTTTTAAATGACCTTATTTTTTTATTCGCTGTTCGAAAATATTAAATTTATTATCATCCGAAATCCATTACATTGTTTCCGTACTTTTTAAGAATTCAGCTTAGGCTATTTATGTCACTAATTAACCGATTTAAACAACATCCTAAATAGCACAGTAGGCCATACAAGAAAAATGCATAAAAATTGTTCGACATCAAGTTCTTGCAAAGTGCACAAATTGCAGTACAATTTTTTTTAAATTACACAAATTTTAGCACAATTTGTTTTGTTAAACGCACTTCATAGGCTATTCTTACAAAGTTTAGCTTCAATGTAATGCTTATGTCAGCATAGGGTTACCATAATTGCTCAGATGAAAAAGAGGACACAAAAATGTTCATCTGGTTACCATCTCGTAGCCGGCTCCTATGTAGCCTCCAAGTGCAGTAGGCCTAGGCCCAGGGTGAGAATTGCCGGGGGGGTTGGGGGTTTCGACCCCCCAGTCTTTCTTAGAGCCCCATGTTAAAGTATGTTTTTTACACCCCAATTCCAAGTGGATAATGGTCCAACCCCCCAGTTATTTTTCCACAATTCTCACACTGCCTAGGCCTAATGCTACACCAATTTGATGGTATGTGTTGTACAAATAAAGGTAACGTTAAACTACACAAAATATCGCTCTTATTGTACATGGCTTCAATTTAAACTTTATTGAGCGAGTATTCAGTAGGCTAGGTCTACTTCAGTTAAGTACACATTACATTGCTGTCAGTGACTGTACACAGAAACAAAACAGTGACAGATTTGTCGCGTTTAGAACCCAGTGTTACTAAAAAATTTGATTATTTTGGTATAATTATGAAGTTCCCCGAACACTCTTAACATGCTTCGGCGTATCGACGTGCGCCTTTATATACACCTGCGTTTCGGTATTTTTATTCAAGTTATTTGTGTAATTTGAAAAATTAATCATTTTATTTACAATTATCATTATGTAAATTACGTTATGTAACGTTTGGTTTACAAGAAAAACGCTTCAGCAAACGCGGAAGTCCAATTGTAACCATACCATTGAACTAAAATATTGTTTGAACGCGTGTGTAGTTCGCGGAAGGGAATAGTACAACACGGAAAAGTAAGTAAGATCGATCGATCGGGGACGGACGGGGGAAAACCCGGACAAAAGTCATATTTCTGGAAACCCGCTCGGACGCCCGGATAGGGGCCTAAAAAGAGGACATGTCCGGGGAAACCCGGACGTATGGTAACCCTATCATGGGTTATGAAGACTTATGTCTAGGTCTACAATTTAAATATCAAAATAATTTCAATATTTTTAATTTCTCAAATTCTTATCAAAATGAAGTTATAAGAAATAAAATAATTGTACCCAACCTTTACGGCCACTGGAAACCATAGTTGCAAAAAATATTTTTACCCGTTTTTTATTGTTGTGGATTAATGATAGACTATTTAGCGTTTAAATGAGTTGTGTTATTTGCTGATTAAAATTTAAATTGCAGAAACAAAGTTTTTTAACTTTTAAATGCAGTAGAAGATGAAACAAAGTAAAAAAAAAATTCTTTTTTGTCCCTTTTGGTTCTTATTTTTTGGAGAAAAACCCATTTTACTCCCTTTTAAAAATTAAATACAGCTGATTTTTTGCTCCATCGGTTTTCGTCTTGAGCATTGGAGGCTTTTACGAGGTACCAAAATCGCTATGTTAAGCTTGTTGATCATATGCGGAATATACATGTAATACACCTATATGCAACATAAGTTACTCATTATAAATGCATGCACTGTTACAAGGAGTTTAAATATTGAACCAACATTCAGGCATTGCAGGCGCAGAGGCGCTAACAGAGTGCCAATCAATTCCAGGAATATATTGCACTTGTGCTACAGGAGTTACTTATCATAAATGCATGAACTCTTACAAGGAGCAGAAATATTGAGCCTGCATGCAGGTGCTAACAGAGTGCTAATCAATTCCTCGCACCATTTCTCATAAGACATCGTTAAAAATTGCGGCCGGGTCGAGACCTGCAATCGAACTGGTCAAAAGGTCAAACAGTTTATTATGGACAATCAGTTTCTCTTTGTTCATTCTATAAAGCTCAAGATATCCGTAGACCCCGCAGATAAGGGTTCTTCAGAAACGTCTTGGTGTGCGTCTGCCACACATTTTGTGTAGCCAGAAAGTGTCTATATTGTCTAGAGACCCCACATTCTGCACTAATGTCTGACCAAATCCGACGCTTCTCTGCACTCACAGTCGCAATGTATCATTTATAGGTCGCCTTTTTGGAACCTCGGTTGTATTCTGATCCATTAGCTTTTCTACAGCCGCGCTGTTTTAAAGCAAGCAGCTGCTCTCGTAATAATCTCGATCATAAGGAAGGTCTCTGTGTGCTTTTATTTTTTAGGTTTCCATACTGACGATTGGTAAGCATCTCTATTCATATTCAATCCAATTAAATGCAATCTAATCTAATCTTGTCTAGCACATCAAATGCGTTCGAATAAAAACATAATCATAATCCACTCAAAAGCCTTATCAAAATCTGAAAATTAGGGGAGTGAGGAAATTGAAGGTAGGCCTATTTAGTTTACACTTGAATGACATCAAAGAACCGACAGAGGAACAGAACTGGCAGCAAAAGCTCTTTATCTGCCTCAGATACAGACAGATCTGATCCATGGCACATTAAAGTTGAGAGTCCATTCTAATCTCTTATAACCCATTCCAGATCATTCTAATCTCTTATAACCCATTCCAGATCATTCTAATCTCTTATAACCCATTCCAGATCATTATAATCTCTTATAACCCATTCCAGATTATTCTAATCTCTTATAACCCATTCCAGATTATTCTAATCTCTTATAACCCATTCCAGATTATTCTAATCTCTTATAACACATTCCAGATTATTCTAATCTCTTATAACCCATTCCAGATCATTCTAATCTCTTATAACCCATTCCAGATTATTCTAATCTCTTATAACCCATTCCAGGTTATTCTAATCTCTTATAACCCATTCCAGATTATTCTAATCTCCTATACTCCAGTCCAATAAACTAATCAAGTCTTTTATCAAGTGTTCTAATTTTTTCTAATTAATAGTAGTAGTTGAAGTTTAACGTCAATGTGTGATAACAAAGACCATTAGCGACCTCTCCTCCTCTATCAAGGTTTGACAGTTAGCACTGATGGCACTGATGGCACTGGCAGAGTGCAGCCAATGACGGAGCTTTTTCCTTCTAATTAAAACCTTAGAAATAGGCTATTTTAAACTGAAATTGAGACGGTGCCAGAGAGTAAATGCCAGGAGTTCTCTTGAAGTGACGCTATATAAATGTACAATTACAATTACAATTGTGGTTGTGTATTTTGTAGGATTCGTCGCTGGCGTGAACTCGGGAAAGGGTGAGTTAATGTTCATAGACTTTCATGTCTCTTGTCCAGTTTGTGATCAGAAAGAATAGCCTACCATAAAAACTTTACATATCATCAGTTAGAAAATAAAAAGTTTTTTTGTTGCTGAAATGCTAAATCATAAACGGCCGCACTATCAATAATTATTACAATGATAGTTTAGATGTCAAAGTAATTTTGATTGATAAGCTACAGACTCTGAAAGTCCGCGTTGTTATTTAGACTGATAGTCTCGATACCGAAATTTTTTAGGTGAAAGGTTAACTATCAAACAATGGCTCAACTAATTTTTATTTCAAGGCTTCATCCTGTTCATAACCTTCGACTACTACAGTACTACTACTAAGTGGGTCGCGCGATGTTGCAGAGGTATTTTCGGTGCCTTCCACCAAGGACCCTGAGCAAGTCCCTCACTCGCAATTACTCCTCTCAACATTGTTTCGTCTCTCCTGCCACTTTATCGACGGCCCAACTATTTTACCTTTTAGACAGCATAGTAGTTATTGTGTCAAACAATGATAAGGCCAGTAATGCTATATGGAGCAGAAGCCTGGGCGTTAACGAAAAGGGACGAGAGTTTGCTGGAAAGAACAGAGATGAGAATGCTGCGATGGATGCTTGGAATATCACTGAAAGACATGAAACGAAGTGAGGACATCAGGAAAAAGCTCGGTTTGGCATGCATCACTGACAAAGCATGGGAGGCCAGGATGCGGTGGTATGGACACGTAATGAGAAAAGAGGAGGGTAGCTGTGTCAAAAGAATCATGCAAGCGGAGGTATATGGCCGACGCAGTCGGGGACGACAGAAGAAAAGATGGGAGGACGTGATACAACAAGATCTGAAGCTGATCAAATTGAAGAAAGAAGACACCGGAAGCAGAGACAAGTGGAGGAGAAGGATTCGAGTGGCTGACCCCTCGCCAGAGGGAATAATTCTAGCCTGAAGGGAAAGAAAGAATGTGTCAGCGCATTACATGCATAAAATAAACATACGTTGACTAAATGTAGCCGTTTTTCTCCTCAATTGGTGTGGAAGTGTAATACATAGTATAGAATAGATCATAGATATACATAATGGCTCTTGCACAATTATATTTTTCTCTTAAGTGTATATTTTTAAAGGTTCAGCTTAACTCTTAAAAATTCGCTTTCCTCACATGCATCATTATGTCCAAAATAATTATCGGATCCTTCCCACCATTAGTGACAACCAATTATCAAGACAACTTCGCACCCTAAACGGCACCGAAACAAAAAAGCGTAAGCGTGAGCAGTGTCTGGGTAAAAAAATATAGAGGATACTACGTATATTTTTTATTTTCAAGCGGTGTGGAGATCTATTGCCATAAAACATAATTATATGTATAAAGTGAATATGCAGAGTAGGTATGTACAGCCGGCCTACATATACTTAACACTTCAGTGCATATTTTTTAATGGTTTCACTTAACACTTAAAAACTCGTTTCTCTCGCTTGCAGCATATAATAGTCTTTATTGCACATCCTTCCTATTATAATTAGTGACTGCAATCAGTAACAACAATTATAATTAGTGACTGCAATTAGTAACAACCATTATAATTAGTGACTGCAATTAGTAACAACCATTATAATTAGTGACTGCAATTAGTAACAACCATTATAATTAGTGACTGCAATTAGTAACTACCATTATAATTAGTGACTGCAATTAGTAACAACCATTATAATTAGGGACTGCAATCAGTAACAACCATTATAATTAGTGACTGCAATTAGTAACAACCATTATAATTAGTGACTGCAATTAGTAACAACCATTATAATTAGTGACTGCAATTAGTAACAACCATTATAATTAGTGACTGCAATTAGTAACTACCATTATAATTAGTGACTGCAATCAGTAACAACCATTATAATTAGTGACTGCAATCAGTAACAACCATTATAATTAGTGACTGCAATTAGTAACAACCATTATAATTAGTGACTGCAATTAGTAACAACCATTATAATTAGTGACTGCAATTAGTAACAACCATTATAATTAGTGACTGCAATTAGTAACTACCATTATAATTAGTGACTGCAATCAGTAACAACCATTATAATTAGTGACTGCAATTAGTAACAACCATTATAATTAGTGACTGCAATTAGTAACAACCATTATAATTAGTGACTGCAATTAGTAACAACCATTATAATTAGTGACTGCAATTAGTAACAACCATTATAATTAGTGACTGCAATTAGTAACAACCATTATAATTAGTGACTGCAATTAGTAACTACCATTATAATTAGTGACTGCAATCAGTAACAACCATTATAATTAGTGACTGCAATTAGTAACTACCATTATAATTAGTGACTGCAATTAGTAACTACCATTATAATTAGTGACTGCAATCAGTAACAACCATTATAATTAGTGACTGCAATTAGTAACAACCATTATAATTAGTGACTGCAATTAGTAACAACCATTATAATTAGTGACTGCAATTAGTAACAACCATTATAATTAGTGACTGCAATTAGTAACTACCATTATAATTAGTGACTGCAATCAGTAACAACCATTATAATTAGTGACTGCAATCAGTAACAACCATTATAATTAGTGACTGCAATTAGTAACAACCATTATAATTAGTGACTGCAATTAGTAACAACCATTATAATTAGTGACTGCAATTAGTAACAACCATTATAATTAGTGACTGCAATTAGTAACTACCATTATAATTAGTGACTGCAATCAGTAACAACCATTATAATTAGTGACTGCAATTAGTAACAACCATTATAATTAGTGACTGCAATTAGTAACAACCATTATAATTAGTGACTGCAATTAGTAACAACCATTATAATTAGTGACTGCAATTAGTAACAACCATTATAATTAGTGACTGCAATTAGTAACAACCATTATAATTAGTGACTGCAATTAGTAACTACCATTATAATTAGTGACTGCAATCAGTAACAACCATTATAATTAGTGACTGCAATTAGTAACTACCATTATAATTAGTGACTGCAATTAGTAACTACCATTATAATTAGTGACTGCAATCAGTAACAACCATTATAATTAGTGACTGCAATTAGTAACTACCATTATAATTAGTGACTGCAATTAGTAACAACCATTATAATTAGTGACTGCAATTAGTAACAACCATTATAATTAGTGACTGCAATCAGTAACTACATGCACAAGTACCAATGCTCAAAAAACAACCACTGATTTTTCACCAAAACCTAAGAGCAATCAATTCAATATTCAACAGGATATTAGATTAGATTAGATTGTCTTTATTGCATGTTCAAATCTGGTTAAACAATCATGAACAACTAAGTACAGTATAAAGCAAAAGGAGTCAGCAAAAGCTAATAGCTTATATTATCCTGACCCCTCTTGATATAAGTTGTCCGCCAAGACAGACATCGAGAGAGAGAGAGATAGAGAGAGAGAGGGAGGGAGGGAGGGAGGGAGGGAGGGGGGAGGGAGGGAGGTAGGGAGGTAGGGAGGGGGAGAGATACAGGAAGAGAGAGGCAGAAAGACCCTCTCCCCTCTCTTCTTCTCGCTTTCTCCCTACTGCGAGAAACAGAGAGGGGTAAATAATAATAATTGCATATATAATTATACATACAGACAGAGACAGGCAAAGACAGAGACAGTCTATTATTCTGGTGTATAATCGGTTACAACATGCAAACTATTTACCATCAGTTAAATCACCAGACACTTCATGATCTGACCTTTGCTTGTTGACCCCATCTTCGCCTCAGAAAAACTACATCTGCCGCTCAATTAAAAATGCATTGTATACAAACCTAATTGGCTCAACGAGCCCTGACGTTTTAACTAATGTACTAGACACTTCTGGGTTCAACCGTTTTGGTCGCCTAGATACCAGACGTCTGCGCCGACTTGAGAGTGTCGGGGGCGGCGCGCCGGTCATTTTTGGTCGGCGGCAGCGGCAGAGGCGCGCTGACCAACAAAAATCGGCGATGACGGCACCCTTGAAATGTCGGATAATTCTTGCACAGGATGGAATCATGTAAGATGGATTGATGAAACTAATTCTTTGCTTAAGAACAAGTTGCATTGATTAAAAAAACCTTCCTGCTCAAATAGAATCGTTCAATTTAAGAAAATGATTCTTTTGCACTAATAAAAGTTGAATTGATGAAAAATTATTCTTTGCATAAACAGAAGTTGGACATATCAATGAAATGATAGATGTCATTGTAATTCGTTTATGCACATAATATATTGTATACTTCGAAAATACTTGTACGCTTTGAAATTTTTTATGGTAGGCATTGCCGGTGTCACGAAATAGGGTATCCTCCGTATTAATCGTATCCCCCAGATGCAGATAAGTTGAAAAAAGGCACTTCCGCGTGTATTTATTTGTTCAAATTAACTTCCATCTGCCTTTTTGAAAATGACACTAGCAGGTATGTTTATACCCACTAGATAACTTTGCTTGCTTTGGGTTTAGAGCACTTAGAACATTTAGAACGCTTAAGAACACTTAGAGCCACTAAGTAAATTCGAGTTGCATTGCTCTGAACATTGTTTAGGACACTTAAAACAATAATTAGAGTCACTTTAAATGCTGAATACAACATAAATTTTTCAATCATACGCATTTTTCAATAGAGGGGATGAAATCAAATGGTTTATCCCCACCCCGGTCAAATCCATCCGGGGGGATAGATTAATCCCCCGGATAGCTTTAAGGGTGTGATAGAATATCACTTGACACCGGCGTTATGGTGCTCCAAAAACACACACGAGGTTCTTGTCCAAAAACCTTACTTGAGGCGCAAAAATGTCCCTGCGACCAGGGCTGAAAGTAAGCCGGTGTCACGAAATAGATTATTCCCCCCCCCGTATTAATTGTATCCCCCAAATTAAAAAAAGTCGAAAAACCGCTTCCGCGTGTATTTTTTTGGCAAATTAATTTTCATCTGCTTTGTTTTGAACAATGACACTAACAGGTATGTTTATTCCTACTAGATAATTTGTTTTGCCCTGTTTTCAGAGCACTTAAAACATTTAAAACACTTAAGAACACTCAGAGTCACTAAATAAATTCACGCTGCCTTTATCTGAGCATTGCTTGGGACACTTAAAACAATTAGAGTCACTTTAAATTTTGATTACAGCATAAAAAAAAATTATTATGCGCATTTTTAAAAAAAGGGAACATAATGGTTTATCCCCCGCATAGTATAGACCGGTTAATTCCATCCGGGGGGATAGATTAATTCATCCCCCCGGATAGCTTTCAGGGGGGATACTCCGTTTCGTGTCACCGGCATTATTTTTGGGCACTTGAATGAACACTTATTTCTGGCACCCTTTGGGCCAAAGAGACACGTCAATTTTTCAAACCACTTTCAGCCCTGCCTGCGACTAAACAGTGGACAAGAACCACGCACGTTCATCAAATTAATTGATTAGCAAGAAAGCTGGTTAATAATTATAGATCCCGTTCTTTGGTTCATTCATACAATTACTCAGTCAATCACGCAATGGCAGTCAGAAAAATAGATGGAGTCTAAATTTCTAAACATACATGCATAGTTGCATACAGTCGATAAGGTTGCTAAGCAGCTAATGCATTGCTCAATCAATCTTCCATTGGTCAGAAATATAATAAGGGGTTTGTATAGTATGCTATTGTACATGTATGCTAAATAAGGTATAAACTATTTAGCGAGGGAACTAACTATACTAGGGAAAGAGATGACTTGTACATTATAAAGGTTAAATTACGAACAACTACGGAACAGCATTATATCAGAAGACAGTAATAACGCAAATAAGACTTACACAGTAAAATGAATATAAGATTAAAAAAATATATAGAAGTTAAGCTTCTACGGTGCACATACCGACAATAACCGGCTCTCATACTGAAATCACCAAAATTGATCATCAGCCACACAACGATTAGGTTGGACCATAGTTTCCACCCCGAATGCGCGTCCTTTGTCTTCCCGTGTTTATATGGATTATTGGGGAGTGGGTTGGTCACGCGGTACATCTAGGCCTTCTAGGGCTAGAGAATTCGATTGGGCAACCAAACTTTCCATTGCGCAGTTACTGGAAGAGTGAGTTTATATATGGTCCCTACCCCGGTTCCATGGGCCTGTCAAGAAGATGAATCGGTTCGACCGGAAATGGTGATGACAACTGTATCTGATAATGACAAACATTATTGCTAATACCAAAGAAGATGTTTACCCATTACCAATGTGATATACCAACTATACATATATCTAAGCTATCTAATCTAATAAACCATTTGTAAAGCGCTTCTCACAGCAGAGCTATTCAGAAGAGCTCTCAGCGTGACAGGCCCATAAAAAGAGAAAAGTCTTCAAGCAGCGAAAAGATGCAGGTGAATTTCCTACAAGAATCCTGCTACGAATTTCAGAAGGAAGGTGATTCCAAATTAAAGGACCAATAATAGCAAAAGCTCGATGTTGGGTTAATGAGGTTCGTGTTCTGGGTACAAATAGAACAAAGCGGTCAGCAGAACGAAGAGGGCGTGAAGATCTAGATTTATATCTAGGTATCACCTCTATTATAGTGCCATGATAGAAATAAATAGGCCTAATCCTAAATCAAGAACGATTTAACATAACTTATGATTGCTTAGCTTACAATTACTGGATGTGCATCGCTTACGATGTGCCAGCATAACATGACTTTTTGTGCGTAGCATGTGGTAACAACCCAGCCGACGTTGTCTTCGTTCTCGATGAGTCTGCATAATTTTATCATAAATTAACATAACTTTACATAATTAACTCTCTGTGCCTAGGATGTGGTAACAACACAGCGGATGTTGTCTTCGTTCTCGATGAGTCTGCATAATTTATCATAACTTAACATAATTAACTCTCTGTGCCTAGGATGTGGTAACAACACAGCCGACGTTGTCTTCGTTCTCGATGAGTCTGCATAATTTTATCATAAATTAACATAACTTTACATAATTAACTCTCTGTGCCTAGGATGTGGTAACAACCCAGCCGACGTTGTCTTCGTTCTCGATGAGTCTGCATAATTTTATCATAAATTAACATAACTTTACATAATTAACTCTCTGTGCCTAGGCTGTGGTAACAACACAGCGGATGTTGTCTTCGTTCTCGATGAGTCTGCATAATTTATCATAACTTAACATAATTAACTCTCTGTGCCTAGGATGTGGTAACAACACAGCCGACGTTGTCTTCGTTCTCGATGAGTCTGCATAATTTTATCATAAATTAACATAACTTTACATAATTAACTCTCTGTGCCTAGGATGTGGTAACAACCCAGCCGACGTTGTCTTCGTTCTCGATGAGTCTGCATAATTTTATCATAAATTAACATAACTTTACATAATTAACTCTCTGTGCCTAGGATGTGGTAACAACACAGCGGATGTTGTCTTCGTTCTCGATGAGTCTGCATAATTTATCATAACTTAACATAATTAACTCTCTGTGCCTAGGATGTGGTAACAACACAGCCGACGTTGTCTTCGTTCTCGATGAGTCTGCATAATTTTATCATAAATTAACATAACTTTACATAATTAACTCTCTGTGCCTAGGATGTGGTAACAACACAGCGGATGTTGTCTTCGTTCTCGATGAGTCTGCATAATTTATCATAACTTAACATAATTAACTCTCTGTGCCTAGGATGTGGTAACAACACAGCGGATGTTGTCTTCGTTCTCGATGAGTCCACATAATTTATCATAAATTAACATAACTTAACATACTAACTCTCTGTGCCTAGGATGTGGCAACAACCCAGCGGACGTTGTCTTCGTTCTCGATGAGTCCACATAATTTATCATAAATTAACATAACTTAACATATTAACTCTCTGTGCCTAGGATGTGGCAACAACCCAGCGGACGTTGTCTTCGTTCTCGATGAGTCTGCATAATTTTATCATAAATTAACATAACTTAAAATATTAACCCTCAGGCTACCAAGCTTTTTTGTAACACTGACTACCAAGGGGGGTTACCACCCCCCTGGATTTTGGGTTTGGTTTGAGATATCATAACTTGTGATACACCATTGGATTCAGCATTCATTTCTGCACAAAATGGTATATTTAAGTTTAGAAAATATGAAGGCACCTCGAAATTATGAATTTTTTACCATGGGTACCCCTCGATTCCACGAAAACGTATACTTACGCATAGGGAATATATTGGATTCTGTGTGTTTTATACATGATTTATATATAAAAAATAGTCTACATATAATAAAGTCCAAAGTTCAACTATAAAAACTAGTAGTAAGTTTGTTTTATGTACAAACAAAACAAAAAACAAGTTGTAGATGCTGAAAAACTTTTATGCAGACATATCGGTTTGCGTTGTAAAAAAACCAACATTTTCACACATTTTAATTTATTTTGAGCACTTCCGGTCATCAAAAGACAAATCATTTAGTATTAAAAAATAGCCCTAAATGCCCTCTACAGAACGGCATAATTTATTTATGCTAAAAAATAAATAATGGATAAGTTATAATAGAAAAAACATGAAAATTTTATGAAAATAAAACACCTTTATATACATTTTAATTTATTTTGAGCACTTCCGGTTGTCAAAAGACAACTCAGTGAGCATGGAAATGTAGCCCCACATTATTTCTATAATATGGTATAATTTGTGTCTCTTAATATCAAAGGGCGGAAACGTTACAGACGATATTCTAGGGGGTGGGTGGTATCCACCCCCTGGTACCTTGGGTATATCGGGTGTAACTTTTGAACGGTAGGGGCATCATCAAACATTTTAGCTCAAAATGTGTCCCAATGAACCCTCTACAGCTACCTATTTTTTCAAACTTTTATTCCAGACGGAACGTGTTTGATTTGCGAAAAACCTAGGGGGTGGCAACCACCCCCCTTGGTAGCCCGAGGGTTAACTCTCTGTGCCTAGGATGTGGCAACAACCCAGCCGACGTTGTCTTCGTTCTCGATGAGTTTACATAATTTTATCATAAATTAACATAACTTGACATAATTAACTCTCTGTGCCTAGGATGTGGCAACAACCCAGCCGACGTTGTCTTCGTTCTCGATGAGTTTACATAATTTTATCATAAATTAACATAACTTAACATAATTAACTCTCTGTGCCTAGGATGTGGCAACAACCCAGCGGACGTTGTCTTCGTTCTTGACGACTCTGGTAGCATCTGGGGAAAAGACTTCAAAAACCAACTGATCTTCGTGAAAAAATTAATCCAAGATTTCGACGTCCGTTTCAACCACACCCATGTCGGAGTCCTTGTTTTCTCATCGGAAAGACGGATCATCTTTGATCTCGGAAAATTCACGGAGGAGGAGGAATTCACGAGGGCAATCGAAGGTCAAATGTGGATTCTTGTAGCTTCGAACATTTATAGAGCCGCTTTGGCTCAACCTCTCAGGCATGACAACTAAGCGGAGATATGGAGCATTGCTGAAGAGAGAGAGAGAGAGAGAGAGAGAGAGAGAGAGAGAGAGAGAGAGAGAGAGAGAGAGAGAGAGAGAGAGAGAGAGAGAGAGAGAGAGAGAGAGAGAGAGAGAGACAGACAAACAGGAGAGAGACAGAAATACAGAGAGGCTGCAGAGACAGACAGGGACTGAGACACAGATACACAGAGATAGAAACAGAGACATATAAATAGAGAGAAGGATGCAGAGAGAGAGAGAGAAAGAGAGAGAGAGGGGGAGAGAGAGACAGACAGACAGAGAGAGAGAGAGAGAGAGAGAGACAGCGAGAGAGAGACAGCGAGAGAGAGAGAGAGAGAGAGAGAGAGAGAGAGAGAGAGAGAGAGAGACTGCGAGAGAGAGACAGCGAGAGACTGCGAGAGAGAGACAGCGAGAGAGAGAGAGAGAGAGAGAGAGAGAGAGAGAGAGAGACAGCGAGAGAGAGACAGCGAGAGAGAGAGAGAGAGAGAGAGAGAGAGAGAGAGAGAGAGAGAGAAGACGGAGAGAGGAAGGGATGTATAGAAAAAGAGTCAGACAACAACCGGTAGCGCATTGAAGCACCAAGTGAAAGCCTCATGTCTTCCTCTCCCATAAATCCAATTCTCTTTCCTCCTCTTCCACATATATGGTATCCATCCATCCTCTTCCACGATTTATTTCTCATTCCTTCATTTCCACAAATCATTTCCTCATTTATCGTCTTCCAAAATCCAATCCTCAGTACTACCTTCCACAACTCTAATCGTCTTTCTCTCCCATGATTCCAATCTTCATTCCATCTCTTCCACAAGTCCATTCCTCTTTCCTATATTTATATTTTCTGTACGTTAGTTTTATTTCTATAACATACTTAGGCATTTAAAAGTCCCACTGTTTGTAATGTCATGTCAGTCCGCCATCGTCGCTCTGCGACGGTTGGCTGCACGAATGGATGAGCATTTTCCCCAGTTGTCTATCTCCTGCCATGTTCATTAACCTCCTCCCCGAAAGTCCAGTCCATTTCAAGATGTTGTTTATCCATGCCATTCTTGGTCTTCCTCTTCCCCTTTCTCCCTCTATCAGTCCCGTCATCAGGTTATTTTCAATGCTTTCCTTTTGCTGTCTCATGACGTGTCCGAAGTATCGTAACTTTCTTGTTTTTACGTGGGTCAACAGTTCTTGCTTTGTTCCTGCTATGAAGTACACCTGTTCGTTGGTCAATTTTTTTGTCCATGGGACTCTTAATATTTTTCTAAGACATTTGTTCTCGAATACCTGTATGCGTCTTTCCTCCTCTTTCTTTAAAGTCCATGCCTCACACCCGTATGTCGCCACTGGAAACACCAATGCCTTTAGTAGTCTCGTCTTTGTTCTGTTGCTGACAGCTTTATTTTTCACTGTTTAGTGGTGGTAAATAAATAAAAAAAAATAATGTCGCCGAACAACAGTGAGCTAATTACTTGCTCAAGACTCCACACAGTAACATCATCAGCGGTGGGGGCTCGAACCCGTAAGGCGTAAGCCAACAATTCGATTGACCGCCTGTGAATAAGCTTGTTCCCGCATTTCATCGTTATTCTGTTGCTATGTAAATAAATCTGGAGATAGCGATTGCGATCATCGTTTCTCTTGCAGCGATACAGCAAACGCGAGGACAGACTAACACCCACAAGGCGTTGAAGAGTCTACGTGAGGAAATGTTCTCCCCGCAGTACGCTCGTTCCTGGGTACCTCACGTGGCCATTGTCATCACAGACGGTGACTCCGACTATCATGATAAGACGAAAGTGGAGGCGCGTCTCGTCCACGAAGCAGGCATTGAGGTCTTTGCCATTGGTGTCGGTGATGGCGTAAGTTTGACGGAGTTGCAGACGATCGCTAGCGCCCCTGACAAGGTCTACCCCGTTGACACCTACGAGGCTCTGGAAACTCTCCGTCAGACTCTCGCATCGAAAGCCTGTCCAGGTAGGCAGCACTTCGATGGATATTATTTACAACATGGCACAACAAGCTTTTAAGTGGTAATTCAGAAGCCGCGAAGTCTGTGTTGAAACAAATGCAAATAACTTGAAACGCTTTGTGGTCCATTATCTCTAGTTTCTCAAAGTCTTAAAAGCCGTGAGGTGTACTAGAACACAGAGTTCGCGTCTTCTGAAACATGTCATGTATCATCATCGATCCTTCTATCTATCCATCCTTCCATCTATCCATCCATCTTTCCATCCATCAATCCTTCCATCTATCCATCAATCCTTCCATCTATGCATCCAGACATCAAGTCTGGATGCATATCGAGCAAGATTTAAATGGATGAACGCGACTTACTTTTAAAAGATAAAACTAAGCATAAAGTGATGGATAAATCTATGAAATATGCATCTGACATTTAGTAGTGATTGAAAGCAGTTAGTGGTCCCGTGGTTGACCTGTTGAACCAAGAAGTAAGAGGAGTGATTGAATCCTACAGCGCCATGGGCGCCCGCACATAGGGGCAAGAGGGGGCACTTGCCTCCCACCCCTAGAAAGTTGAAACCTTTTTTCTAACTGATACTTTCTGGCTGATAAGAATTTTGTTGCACTAAAGAAACTATATTCAAAATAAAATTTATAAAAAGTGAAATTGAGAAACTTAAATTAAGAAACCTCCATGAAAAATACCAATTCCCAATTTCTTGCTTTGCATTTTCAACCTCTTGCAAAAAAAATTAACCGTGGCCATCGAGTTTTGCCGTCTTCTGCAAAAATTTCTGCGGGCGCCCATGTACTGCGCTACATATTATTACCATAAATCATAATAATTATTGTATGACACATGATTCACATGAATCGATAATTATACATTTGACCTCTGTTGACCTTTCCATAGTTCCATCGACAATTCCTCCGTCAACCACAACAGAACCACCAGCGATCGAAGGTAAACAATCAGCGAAAGCCACTTCCGGGCGACCTATTGACCTCTAAGATTACGGAATAAGGTCTCTTTGTGCCGTCCTTTGACACAATGGAGGACAGATGGAAGGATGGATGGATAGATGGAAGGATGGATGGATAGATGGAAGGATTGATGGATGAAAAGATGGATGGATAGATGGATGGATGGATGGATGGATGGATGGATGGATGGATGGATGGATGGATGGATGGATGGATGGACGGATGGATGGACGGATGGATGGAAGGATGGGTGGATAGATGGAAGGATTGATGGATAGATGGAAGGATGGATGGATAGATGGAAGGATTGATGGATAGATGGAAGGATGGAATAATGGATGGATGGATGGAAGGATGGATAGATGGAAAGATGGATGGATAGATGGAAGGATTCATGGATGGAAGGATGGATGGATAGATGGAAGGATGGACAGATGGATGGATGGATGGATGGATAGATGGAAGGATGGATGGATAGATGGAAGGATGGACAGATGGAAGGATTGATGGATGGAAAGATGGATAGATGGAAGGATGGATGGATAGATGGAAGGATGGATCAAGCAATCAATCGTAATTTATATAGCGCCCCTTCACTAAATTTGGATGGATGGAAGGATAGATGGAATGATGTATGTATGCATGTATGTATGTATGTATGTATGTATGTATGTATGTATGTATGTATATATGTATGCATGTATGCATGTATGCATGTATGCATGTATGCATGTATGCATGTATGTATGTATGTATGTATGTATGTATGTATGTATGTCATTCATTCATTCATTCATTCCGAAAATTTATATAGCGCCCCTTCAAGAAGTCTACTCAGAGGCGCTCCCAGTCCAGCCACAGCTAAAAAGATAGGTCTTGAGCAACTTGTAGAAAGCAGGCAAATTATTCCGAGGCAGTAAGCGTAGAGCAAGTGGGAGCCCATTCCATGTGGACGGGCCAACAACCGAGAAGGCTCGACGCTGTCTGGTAGCAGAGCGAGTTTGAGGGACCAGCAGCTCTCCATTGGCCGAAGAGCGTAAAGTTCTACTGGAGGCTACAACAGAGACAGGGCGACAGAGTTCAGATAAGTAGGAAGGAGCAGTACCAATTAAGGACCGCCAAACAAGTGCTGCCATCCTGTATGAATGTATGTATCTATGTATGTATGTATGTATGTATGTATGTATGTATGTATGTATGTATGTATGTATGTATGTATGTATGTATGTATGTATGTACATGTATGTATGTATGTATGTATGTATGTATGTATGTATGTATGTATGTATGTATGTATGTATGTATGTATGTATGTATGTATGTATGTATGTATGTATGTATGTATGTATGTATCTATGTATGTATGTATGTATGCATGCATGGTACGTTTGTTTAAATCAGGGTGCAATAGTCACAAGGAGTTTGACCTCACCTGGTCGATCTCAAGCCAGGCAGGGGTTGAAGAGACGAGACTGTCCATCGACTTCATCAAAAACATGGTTCAGGATATGACCATCGATCCTCATCACGTCCAGGTTGGACTGACACCGAGGTTCTGTGACGAGTCGGAAGGAATCAGACTGAAGGACCACGACACCAGAAGTGGGTTCATAGAGGAGCTCGACAAACGCCAGATCCCCGGACTGCGTCAAACACATCAAGTCATCGATTACATCCGTAACAATTGTAAGCATATTAAATAACTGTAACCATAAATAATTTTTTATTGCTTCAAGCATCTTACAACATCATATAGCCGGGAGGGGGAGGTGCTTGGGTGTTTGAACACCCTCGAAAAGAAATAGACAGAGACAGAGGCAGAGACAGACAACCAGCGAGCGAAAGAACTAAGATTAGTCGGGATAAAGCTTAAAGAGACAAATATAATGGGGATGCCGAGAAACACACGCACGGATAAATAGAGTTTTGATTGATTCAGTTTTCGAGGCAGAGTCAGAGAAAGAGAGAGAACTAGAAACAAGAGACAGACAGAGACAGATGCAGAGATTGTCTTGCATTGATAGTTTCCTGTTTTTCAAACGCTGTTGTTCATTGTTTGTACAGTGTACACCAATAAAGACGCTGGTCGCCCTGGAGCTGTCAAGTACGGCATCTTGGTCGTTGACAATCGATTGGAGAACTGGGAACAGGCGTTGGATGTGGCTCGAAAGGCAAAGAAGGAAGGAATCCGACTGATCGCCATCGGAGTGGGGGATAGGGTCCAGCAGGACCAACTGCGTCAGTTGAGTTGGTCGGACAAAAGCTACTTCTCCGTCAGAAGCTACTCCGCACTGGCCGACTTCAAGAGCCAGCTCATTCAGACGATCTGTGAAGGTCAGGACCTCTTCCTTTCTTTCTCTCTGTTTCTATCTATATCTCTATCCATATCATTAATTTTATCTACAGGGTGGGTCATTACAAAATAGGTTTTTTGTTGCGTCACGTTTTTGAATCGTCAAAAAACAGTGGGTGGCCTCACTAAAAGTGATATAACTTTTGTTCTGTTTGAAATATTTTGATGAAAACAGGCCATCATGTGTACATAAGAATTGTCTTTCAGTGTGTAAAATTTCATTTCGAAATTCCTACTTCTGGCCAAGATATTGGCAAAGATAGGGTCGTTTAATGGCCCACCCTGTACATCAGATAAGGTGGGCCATCATCGGGCCGCCTGCAAATTATCTCCTTGCTTTGGGAGACGTTTATGTTCGGTTTTTATAGCGGCCTAAAGTTTAATTTGTCAAATTCTTCACGGAGCCCAATGCTAGCAGCATCAGGGTTTAATAAACTCAGGTCATTAGTGTATTTACGAAGGTAGTTGTCGTCACATAAGGTGCAGAGAGTTGCAGTGAATATGATAAACAGAACTGGTCCAAACCAAGACTTTTCTACAATACTTTGAGAAATCCGCAAGTAGCTAGTTGGATAGAATGCAGTGTAATTTACAGACTGCGTTCGGCTGCTTAAGCATTTGCGAAAGTCCCAGAAAGAAATAATTATTATTATCGATTTCAACGCAGATGGCAATGTGCGTCGGACCCCTTGACCAGCCAGTCGGTTGGTGACCCCCACAAATTGTCAGTCAATCGGTTTGTCAATCAGATGGCTAGTCAGTCAATCAGTTAGTCGGTCAGACAGCAAGTTAACCAGTGAGTTGGGATTATTTTATCCCTGTAGGGCCTCCCTTTTTGTAACCAATGAGCAAGATAATAATAATAATAATAATAATAATAATAATAATAATAATAATAATAATAATAATAATAATATCTTTTCTTTAATTAAACGCCTGCAAGACGCACTGCGCTTTACATTTACAGGTTATGCAGTAATCTTAATTAAACTTAACTACTAACTGAACAGACAGCTTTGTAATTACACGGCGCCAATGGCAGTCTACAAAGCAAATCCGCCCAACGGGGGCTCGAACTCACTACCTCTCGCTCTCTTGGCCAGCGTGTTAACCACTACTCTACCGGGCCCCCCCCAAGATGCGTAAACCTGGCATGTATACTTTGGTTGCAAAATGAAAATATCTGAATGATTGATTGATTGGTTGATTGATTGATTTGTTGAGTCGGTCAATATAGGTACGAGTCACAAGCCTAACCTAAAACGGCGCCAATTGATCGCGTGAAATCCAACAGAAAAGGCACAATTCAAATTCGTGTAGCATTTCACCACGCTTTGTCAGTTAGGTTTCAACAGTTCTTGTCGTTTAATTTAAATTTAATTAATTCGACTTGTTTCTAACTTTCAGGGATCACCGAAAGACAATCCAACATCAGAAGTCTGCGCGAGTACTTAGAGCAATTCTAACCGACCTGGGAGGTGAAAGTTTATCAGCAGCCGTCAGATCCACAATATTATTATTATTGCATTGAGGGTGACATTGTATTGAAGACACCCGTATATAGCCTACACACATTTGAATGGTGCATTATAATCGTCTAGTAATCACTATACTCGACAACCTATATTATATACCGCTTTTAAGTATTTAGTATAGTTAAGACAACGCATTACCAATTCGTTTACTTATGTTATCTTAGCAAATGTATGGTCACCTTGTCTAAGAACCATTTGACAATTTCACCTTCGCTTCGTTCACGGATTGGCTATAATCGACTCGAGTATTACCATAGACCCTCATCTATGCGCACTTCAAGATTCACCGAAAGCATCCACGCGCATGTCCATGTGACCACCTAGGTCCAGGGTTTAACGACAGTTTATGACAACAAAGGATGTTACCGCTCTCAGCCATGCTCGGTTTTTTTATTATTTCATTTGGCTAGACCCTTTACCACTGCTTCCCCTTTGAATGGGCAGTTCACCATTTAAAAGTGTCCACCAGCGACCTGTCAACAGCTGAAATAATCAATGATTTTTTGCGAACCTGCACAGAAAAGTACGGACCTGTCCCTCTAGTAGGCTTACAGCTAACAGTAATTCAAACCTCTGTGCTCGTTGCATGGCAAAATGCCAAGTGTAACAGTGAAGAAAAATACAGGATATCGCATTTCTGTCACGGATGTCCCCCTTTGGATGACGACACCGGGAACCCTCATCTGGGAGATGGCTTCCATTAATTACTAGTTCGGACGGTAGGGTACATCTGAAATCATCAGATCCTAGTCTCAGTTCTGACTTTGTGCAAATCCCACGCTGCTTATTGACGGCACGCGTGTACTTACCATTTGACCCGCAAATATACCTATTGAATCCAATTCTCACCGTATTCATTGACTGTATAACGTTATTGCAATGTTATGTTTAACCATTAACTAAAGATTTGTTCAAGCATCTTTGTTTCGTTATTTCTTGAGTAAAATAATGTTTCAAAGAAACGAGATCCAGAGACCAGAAGACAAATAGGAAATCTGATATCACGTCATTTGCACTTATAATATTAGATGTTACACGTTCCAGCCAGAATTTGTAAATAACTCGCCAACTATCTCCCTATATATGTAGATGACTGCACTCCAACGGAAAACACATTCTGGGCTATTATTAATAACTTATATAGCGCAGGTGTCTAATGTATGAGGCATCAATTCCATGTGCTCTACAATCAACCCATAATCAGGTTACCATCCAAAGGTCCATTCGCCCAGATAGGCAACCTCTATGGTGGACGATCCATTCAAAAAAGTAAGACGGAACTATATGGCTGAGAAATGAATGGCAATCGACAATGCAGCAAGGACAGATACAATTGCTATAAGGCGGGGAATACATAATTATGCCTAAACTTAGTTCCTTCCATAGACAGACATGTAGACTACATGCAGATACAAACAGACAGACAGACAGACGGACGGACAGACAGACAGACAGTGACCGTTCTATTTAGATCTACGCCGAGCAACCGAAAAGTTTCAATTGCAAAGAAAGGTTCGAGTTTCAAGTTTCAGGTATTACCAGAGAGAGACAATCTGTCACAATTAGGCTACACTGAATCACACTGAATAAGTGACTGAGGTTTATGGAGGTTTTGTCATGACGGCGATGTGATCAAAATCTTACACGTGGTTTATTGTCCCGTCGCAACTGATATATCAAGTTGGAAACTATATAATAGTCCATAGTTTGTTATTTGACGAAGAATTTATGCCTAAGCTTAGGGTTACCATACGTCCGGGTTTTTCCCGTCGTCCACGATCGATCGATTTTACTTACTTTTCCGTGTTATAAACGGCACTAGGCTATTCCGTTCCGTGAACTAAGGCACTCGTTCCAGCAATATTTACCTCAATAGTATGGTTACCATTGGATTTCCGGTTCTTGACGCGGTTTGTTTTGTAAACCAATCGCATAAATATAACGCGAGTTACTTAATGATAATTGTAGATCTAAATAAAATAATTAATTCTTCAATTTAACGAAAAAAATTGACATAACAAATGCCGAAGCGTAGGCTAAGTGTTTTCGTACAGGTCGTGATGGCTGGGAAGCTAAATGTTTGACATGCGGCAGCGGAACCTATAAGCCCCTATGTGAGTTGCCAATAAGGGTGAACTGGATCTAAAGGCGCACGTCGAAACGCCTAAGCATGTTGAGAGCGTTCGTGGTACGTCATAATTATACCAAAGTAACCAATTTTTTTAGTGACACTGTGTTCGAAAAGCGACGAATCTGTCACTGTTTTGTTCCTGTAGCCTGTACAGTCAGTGACAGCAATGTAATGTGTACTGAAGTACTGGAGTACTGAACACTCTCTCAATAAAGTTTAAATTGAAACCATGTACAATAAGAACAAAATTTTGTGTAGTTTAACGTTACTAGCTTTCATTTGAACAACACTTAACATTGGCGTAGCACTAGGAGGCTAGGAGCCGGGTACGGGATGGTAACCGGATAAACATTTTGTGCGTCCTCTTTTTCATCTGGGCACTTATGGTAACCCTACCTAAGCTTCTTTCTCAAGACTTACTTACTTACTAGTCCTTCTCAAGACCTCTGTAAAAAAACGATGTCTCGGTTGACTCCATTTTCCTGGCACTGCGAGATGAGAAACTGAAGAAATAAACCACAAATTCAGAACTTCAGACGTCATCACAATTTTAAGCGCCTGTATAAAAAAAAGTGTATATATCACCAGAAGAAGAACGTCTTTGGTAACAGAGCTCAAACATATATTATTGCCTGTAGAAAGTATTTATGCAATTAATTAAGTAGTTTTTATCTGCATCTAAAAAGCATATGTATGTCACGGTCTCTCTGTCTCTGTCTGTCTGTCTGTCTGTCTGTCTGTCTCTGTTTCTCTCTCTGTGTGATTGTCTCTATTTCTTCTTGTATCTGTCCTTTCTGTTATGTCGCATGTGCTATGATGATAATTATTATAATTAATTTACCAGTGGCGGCGCTAGGGGGCTAAGCCCTCCTATACAAGGCTAAGCCCCCTAAAAAAGGCCATCCTTTTTTACATGCAAAACAGAAATATTTCCACGATTTTCGACCGGATGACTAAAAAAAGGTCGTCAGAAATTTTTGGTAATGAAAATGGACAATTTCCTCCGGAAGGCTTCAGCCCCCCAAAATTGAAATCCTGACGCCGCCACTTTAATTTACATCAATCCATCAAGAAAAAACGGTTTTAAAAACGTACAAAGAATGGTGTTTGGAAATGCAAACGCATTTCAATCGAATTAATTAGGCTATGTAGCACAATTTTAATGATGATCAAAACATATCTTGATGATTGCTGAGATTTATATTTTTAAGCATTATTCCCTTGAGGGAACCCAGGATAATGAATTGCAGAAGGCTAAAGCACCATAGCCTACACTGAATCAATTTATATTTATTAGATCCTACCATAACACGACGAACATTCAGCCGAATGAAGCTTAGCATCGGCTTTGACAAACAAACGGAAGATTTATGAGTAGTAGCGGCGCTAAGGGGGTTAAGCCCCCCTAAAAAAGGTCATCCATTTTTTTCCCCATGCAAAAATGAAATATTTGCACGATTAACCCCCTTTAGCCCCCTCCCAAAAATAACCGCAAAGATACCCACGAATTTGCCAGACAGTTTGGCGGATATGAAAAAGGACCATTTCCAAAGATTTCGACCAAATGACTGAAAAAAGTCGTCAGAAATTTTGGCGGCTGAAATGGAAAATTTTCTTGAGATTTTGGCCAATGACAAAAAAGATCGTTAGAAATTTTGGCGACTGAAAACGGAAAATTTTCTCCCACGGAAAATTTTCTCACACAAATTCAGCCCCCCCCAACTGAAATCCTGGCGCCGCCACTGTTTATGAGCCACATCACAACGCGATATTAGGCCTACATCGCGATCACAAAAAACTGAGCTGATCGACAAGTAAACCTCAACAAGGATGCATCCATTCTGCCAAGGAGTCGTCGTTCATTTCCGGTCTTTTATGCGACGGCATCTCCAACCACTCACTGACCAACATTTAAGGAATTCATGGATTGGGTTTCTCTGCTCTGTCCATCCAGCATAAACTGAACTAACAACAATGCGGCGAGGAACATCAAAATCAACAGATTTCTTCGCAATGCAAGCACGTTAACATCGTTGTGCGATCTATTCCAAACCACCTGCAGTTTCGACCATAACTTTTCAAACCAACTGTCCCGATCACTTTCATACGTAGCCTATCCTTCCAAACACATCCTCATTTGGCTAATGTAAGGAACGTAAAGACGTAAAGTATCAATTTAAATAGCGTTATAGCGTTTAAATAGCGCCTCTTCAGCTAAGTGTGGCAGCACAAAAAACTTTTCGTCAGACAGTCCAACGCACGAAAAATCGCTTAGAGTGACTTTTGTAAGTTATAGAATATCGCAAACTGTGCAAAACTACCCGGTAAAAACAATGCTGCACTTATGATAAACCGATTCTAATGTCAATTAAAAATAGACCTGACTCTAACCGACCCTCACGACGCTAGCCTAACCTAAACAGACACTAACGACGCCAGTTGATGAAGCTTACAAACTGTTCACATAATATGATGCACTTCACCATTTCAAAACCATGACGGAAGTGAAGAAGATCACGTGACATGTCTTAGGCAACGGGTATGAGTGTGGTAAAGGCCCGCTATTCCGAGGGTCCACTATTCCGAAGGTTCACTATTCCGAATATCCTCCATATTTTGTTCGCTATCCTTGGTGGTTAGGGTTACAGTGGGTTAGGGTTTGGGTAGGGTGGGTTAGGGCTGGGTGGGTTAGGATTAGGTTTAGGGTTATGGTTAGGGTTAGAGAGAGTTAGGGTTAGGATTATGGTTATGGTTGGGGTGGATCAGGGATAGGTTTAGGGTTATGGTTATGGCTTGGGATAGTTAGAGTTAGGATTATGGTTATGGTTGGGGCAGGTTAGGGTTAGGTTTAGGGTTATGGTTACGGTTGGGGTGGGTTAGGGTTATGGTCAGGGTTGGGGTGAGTTAGGGTTAGGGTTATAGTTAGGTATAGAATTAGGGTTCGGAATAGTGGACCTTCGGAATAGTGGACCCAAACCTATGAATCTAGTTCTTGGGCTTCGCTAACGTCCCGGCTGTAAACGGATCTACAACTTAGTTCCCTAACGAAGAGTAGCACGAAAGCATGTGTAATATGGCCAGCACCGACTTGATCCTTGTCAGAATTGTCTGGCACCGAATTGTACTGTTGCCTAAAGGCATCACTCATATTCTTATGCAAAACGTTAAAAGACCGCCCGCTCATCTTCTGTGCTCGAGAGGGTTTTTACCGACAGTCCCCCACAGACACGTAGGATACTGTCAATAGATTCCTGATGACCATCAAAATACATAAATATAATATATCATCAAAACTACTTTTCAGCATTCAATTCAGTGGCCATATTAGCCTCTAATAGGCATCGATGTAGCTGTTGGAAATAGACATCATTCTTGAGTAAGGTCAAACAATTGACAAAGTCTGACAGTGATGATGCTGATTATAATTGCAACAAAAGCTTTTTCGTCATTTTTTTGTTTTCTCAGAAAAATCCTCTTTATTCGTTTTTAATTTTTATTTTTTCGTCTCGTGTTTCCGTTTTTTTTTATTTCCTGAATGTGACCACATCAATTATTATGCTATGCATAAACTGTCTGCGAATAATTATACTCCTTAATTTAATTTTTGTCTGATAGCCACTACATTGTCTCCATACATTCACGGATTCAGACAATTTAGTCTCTATTTTTGATATCAGGTTCTAATATAAATAAAAATTTCAAGTACAATTTTAATCTAGTAAGCTTACACTGCATAGACTATATTTAGACCCTACAATGTTAGTTTATGACTGCTAATGTTTCTGTCGATATGGACTATGTGAATTTATGTTTATAATTACTGCAATTCAGTCCTCTATACCCCCCCCTGCATACACCCCTCACTGTCCCCTCAGCATCCTGCCACTTTTGTCCATCCTGCTGCAAGGCTTATTAAAAACTTGACTCCTCGTGACCACATCACCCCACCCTTCGTGATCTGCACTGGCTTCCCATTCAGGCACGAATAACTTTTAAAATCTGTCTTCTAATGTACAGAGTCCACACAAATTCTTCGCCTTCTTATGTGTCCTCACTTGTAACGCCATATTCTTCCCTTCAATAAAGACGGGGAGTAGGCCTATACGATCTTAAATTCAATGTGACTTTGTGGTCACGCGTTCAGTTAGAAAATTTGGAAACCGTGCATTCGTGCATTAATAGTAACAATAGTAATTTAAATTTAAGCAATTTTCAATGTATTAATTTCTCAATTTCCTATCAAACCAAAGTTATAACATAATTCAATTGTTGTGGATTGATGTTACTAAGTGTTTAGGCCTACAACTAAAGTTGTGTTATTTTCTTGCTGATTAATTAAAATTAAATTGCGTACGCTGGTTTTATAGAAGGTATGACAAAGTTCAAATATTTTTCTCTCTCCGCTTTCTCTCGTTTTTTATATTTTTCTTTTATGAAAAACGACGTTTTATTACGTTTTTTTATTCGGTCTTTATCGTTTTTAACCTCTATGGTGTTGCATCACATAATCTGATTGCACTGATGATGATGATAATGATGATGATGATGATGATGATGATGATGGAGGGAGAGGACATGTGACTGCTGCTGCTGCTGCTGCTGCTGCTGCTGCTGCTGCTGCTGCTGCTGCTGCTGCTGCTGCTGCTGCTGCTGCTGTCTATGCTGCAGAGGCTGGCATCTATAAAAAGCGAAGATGGATGGTGATGCGATGACATTCCCGGCAAGCGTCGGACGTCGAGAGCATCTCTGTCTCTCTCGGCTGCTGCTCCATCTGGAAGAACAGGAAGAAGACTGTGACCTTGAAGAGGAGTCATCTTCCACTTCCAGAACCGATTCAGTTGCATTCAGCCTCATCAGCGTCTGTAGTTGATCGGTCGCAGCCATGATGAAGACGACATTGATCTTGGTGAGTAGTCTCATCATTATTCTGTCTTGGATTTTCAAACCGAACTTCGGAGAGAGAGAGAGAGAGAGAGAGAGAGAGAGAGAGAGAGAGAGAGAGAGAGAGAGAGAGAGAGAGAGAGAACGAAAGAGAGCGAAAGTGAGAAAGAGAGACAGACAGACAGAGACAGAGACAGAGACAGAGAGAGACAGAGAGAGCACAGAAGCCTGTCGGCGACTTTTCAAGCTTTACGGCTGCAACGACTGCAGTGCAAACTGATCTCTCAAGGTCAGGAATAATGACTATGTTAATCATTCACTCATTCTGACTAAACGCGGTGAAAATGCTTCGGCCGTTCCAAAGCACCAAATGCGGAAGATAAAGTGCGTGGGAATCATAAGTGGAAAGTTACACGCCTGCTGTACAGAAGCAGTGGCGTAGGCAAGTGGGGTTTCGGGGGTTAAACCCCCCCATTGGCTCCGAGAAAAGGTTTTTTAAAAGTTATTTATCCATTTAAATAAGAAAATTTTAAAAAACAGGGTATCCGGCCATAACCCCTTCATAATAAATTCCTGGCTACGCCACTGTACAGAAGTCACTTATTACATATGCATAATAGGCCTACTCTTACAAGGAGCAGAAACCTTGAGCCTACAATCAGGGCCAACAAGGTGCTAATCAATTCCATGCATGATTCTTCAAAAGGTGTTCTTCAAAATTGCAACCCAATCGACAATTGTCAAAACGGTCAAGCAGATCATTTGGAAAATCATCAAATAATACTTATTTGCTCAAGTGTTGACCCTCTGCAAGGGTCAAAAGCAGGCACTTGCTCTTACATGTATATCTGAATTACAAAGACTTTTCTTGTTACTGTTATTTTTTCAGGCATCGTTACTGACGATTGGTAAGCAACTCTGATCAAATTTATCAAATCAAATCAAATCAAATCTTGTGTAGCCCACAAAATGACAGGGAATGAAAACATAATAAAAATCCACTTTAAAAGTCTTATCAAAATCCTAAGCGCAAGTCGGAGTTAAGTAGTTTACACTTGAATGACATCAAGGAATATTATCGACAGAGGACTGAAAGGAAGAAAACTGTGCAGCAAAATCTCTTGATCAGCGATCGACAAAGATCGGATCCATGGAGTTAGAAGTCTAATCTAATCTCAGTAGCCTATAATCAGTCTCTCATAATCTATTCTAGAGTGTTCAAAGATCTCGTACTCCATTCTAATAATCACTTCTAATATTTTTTAATCAAATCTAATCAGAGTCGTGCACGTTTGTTTGCTTGTGTGACAACTTTGGTCTTCGAAAGAGAATAAAAATATTGTGTTTTTGTATTTTTTGGCAGGATTGGTGTTTGGCGACAATTCGGAAAAGGGTGAGTAGCCTACATGTTCATGAATTTTCGTGTCTCTTTTGCAGTGTTCAATCAAAGAATAGCCAATCATTAAAACTCTACATAATCATCAGCTAGAAAATAATTTGTTGCTGCAATGGGAAACCGCGAATGACAGCATTATCAATAATTAAAAGGATAGTGTAGTCATCAGAGTAAATTTTATTCATAACCTACACTCTCAACACAATTCCACACAATTATTTAGCTGATAGTCTAGACGTCAAATTTTTATAGGTGAACGGTTGAGTAGCTATCAAACAAAAGGCCGGATATTTTTTAATTCAACGCTTCATCCTGTTCATAGCATATGACAGTGGACAGTGGTTCTCAACCCGTGGCCTGCAGGCCAAAAGTGGCCCATCAGACCTAAAAATTGTCTCGCAAAGAACAAAAAAGACATGAAAAATTGACCATTTATACAGGATAGAACACATAACTATTTTCCATTAAAAATTATTTTATTTTGACGTCTATAATTAACATCAAACATTCTATTTTGATTCAATTATAACAATTTTATATGCTTTAAGTTAATTAAATTTTACCTTTGTGGCCCCGAATATCCTTCAACAAAGAAAAAGTGGCCCTGTGTCCTCCAACGTAGAAAAAGTGGCCCTAGAGTAAAAAACAGATTTGGAACCACAAACATATGACTACTGCACTGTTACTACTAGCAGCGCCGAAGTGATTAGCGGAGTCTTTTATCAATTAATAGGGCCTATATTAATATAAAAATGAGGAGATAATGACAGCCGACTATTCGCAGATCATATCCATAATTGTCCACAAATTGCAAACTCACTACCATCATTTAAATCATCTGACTTAAGTATCTGACCTTTGCTTGACCCCATCTTCGTCCCAGCGAAAGTACATCAGCGTTGCAATTAAAAATGCATTGTGTTAAAACATAATTGATTCAACAATCAACTGACGATTTTTTTAAATTAAGTATATCCAACAAAAAATCAGGACTCATGGGAGCAGTGTTCATGGGAACACTGAGGCAACGAATGATTGGGCAACATCAGTATAAATAGAAGTTGGATTGATAAAAATTCTTTGCTATAGGCCGAAGCTGGTGTGATGGCAGGTATCATTAAACGATCGTTGTCACAATAATACGTCTTTTATTGACAAAATTGTCCAAAAAATGGGGCTTGAATGGTGGGCGCCAAAGTGTCTCTGTATGCAAACTATAGTATACTATACTAGACTATACTATTCGCTAGCGGCAGTGCTAACTTTGGGTCGGGAGCACTACTGAATCTGTGAGCGGCGCTATACAAGTGTTCAATTACAATTACAATTACAAACGGAAGATAGTCAAGCACATCCATAGAACTAATTGACTGATTATAACTCAGGTTCAATACCTAATCGATTACTTCGTCTATTCAGTCTGTCAGTCAACCAATTGCAATTATAATTGTAATCGTACATTTATATAGCGCCCCTTCAAGATAACTTCTCAGAGGCGCTCCCGACCTGACACCAAACCACCATCAAAGAGAATGGTTGGTTTTCAAACGCTTGCGGAAAAGGGGCAAAGAAATACAAAGAGGTTCATTAGCCTACGGAGACTAATAGGTAACTTATTCCAGAAAGACGACCAACCATAGCAAAATCAGATAGTCAGTCTTTGAAAACATTAGTCAGTCAAACGGTGCCAGTCAGAAAGAAAGTCACACATAGGCTACATACAGGACGAGAATTAACACGAGGGGGTTCGGGATTCAACGCCAAGTCTTTCTTAGAGACGTTGTAGCATAACATATTAACTATTTGTGCCTAGAATGCGGCAACAACACAGCAGACGTTGTGTTCGTTCTCGATGAGTCTGGTAGCATCGATGAAGATGATTTCGACATACTACTGACCTTCGTTGAAAACACCATCGATCTCTTCGATGTTCAAGTCAACCGCACACACGTCGGAGTCATTGCTTTCGCAACGGAAAGCCGGATTATCTTTCCACTTGGAAAATACACGGAGGTGCAAGAACTCAAGAGGGCAATCAAAGGTCGGCTGTGGATTCATGCAGATTCAAGCATTTTCATATTGAAGCTTTCGTTAAACTTCTCAGGTATTGAAAATAAGCGGAGAGATGGACAGATTGAAGAAGACGAGAGAGAGACAGACAGACAGACAGACAGAGAGAGAGACAGACAGACAGACAGACAGAGACAGACAGAGAGATACATAAATAGAAGGTGAGACAGAGACAGGCAGAGACAGACAGACAGAGACAGACAGAGACAGACAGAGAGGTACATAAATAGAAGGTGAGACAGAGACAGACAGAGACAGACAGACAGACAGACAGAGACAGACAGACAGAGACAGACAGAGAGATACATAAATAGAAGGTGAGACAGAGACAGACAGAGACAGACAGACAGACAGAGACAGACAGACAGAGACAGACAGAGAGATACATAAATAGAAGGTGAGACAGAGACAGGCAGAGACAGACAGACAGAGACAGACAGACAGAGACAGACAGAGAGATACATAAATAGAAGGTGAGACAGAGACAGACAGAGACAGACAGACAGACAGAGACAGACAGACAGAGACAGACAGAGAGATACATAAATAGAAGGTGAGACAGAGACAGACAGAGACAGACAGACAGACAGAGACAGACAGACAGAGACAGACAGACAGAGACAGACAGAGAGATACATAAATAGAAGGTGAGACAGAGACAGACAGAGACAGACAGACAGACAGAGACAGACAGACAGAGACAGACAGAGAGATACATAAATAGAAGGTGAGACAGAGACAGACAGAGACAGACAGACAGACAGAGACAGACAGACAGAGACAGACAGAGAGATACATAAATAGAAGGTGAGACAGAGACAGACAGAGACAGACAGACAGAGACAGACAGACAGAGACAGACAGAGAGATACATAAATAGAAGGT
>OX457049.1:504305-514305 GCA_949752735.1 Lumbricus terrestris
CTGTTGACCTTGACTTCCACCAATATTATTCCTCATCTGCATTTCCAACTGTTTGTCTTTCAGGGATAAACCAAGAGTTCCCAAAAACGCGAAACACCCACCTGGCGTTGAAGAGTCTGCGCGAAGAGATCTCTTCCCAGCAACACGCTCGTCCCGGGGTCCGCCACGTGGCCATTGTCATCACGAACGGTGTGTCCGACAATCCAGAGCAGACGAAAGTGGAGGCTGATCTCGTCCACGAAGCAGGCATCGAGGTCATTGCCTGTGGAATCGGACGACAACATACCGTAAACCTGACGGAGTTGCAGACTATCGCCAGCGAACCTGACAATGTCCAGATCTTTCAAACGTATGAGGATCTCGAATCTCAGAGTCAGTACATCGCATCGAGGACGTTCCCAGGTAGGCAGCACTTCGATAATCATTGTATAAAACATAACATAACAAGCTTCTGGGTGCTTTAACCCTTTACCCGTTCATTTTTAAATTTTAAGCCCTATTTTGGCGGACATTCTCGGGGCAAACGGGTAAAAGATAGACGCGTAGTCTGTGTTAAAGCCACTGCATATTAACCTGTAGCGTTTGTTGGTCCGTTACCTCTTACTATAGCTTCCTCTTAAAAGCCGTGACAGCATTCCTGTGACTGAAAGCCATTCCACAAGTCTACAACTTCTGCGCTGAAGAATTTCAGCCCTAGTGATCTCTTTTGGCTTCTTAAATAATTTATAACTGTGTCCTTGGGTGGAATTATTTAAAGCTAATTTAAAAAAAACGTCTCCCACGTAACTGCTTCCTTTCCAGTCATTGGCGGAGTTTATCAGAGGCTAGGGGCTAAACCCCCAAGAAGTCCCAGATTCATCTTTTTTACCGTGTAAATGGTATCCTTTTCGGGTTTAGCTCCCCCAAGAATTTTCAACCAAATGACAAAAAAAACCGTCATCAACTTCTTAACTTGACGACTAGAAAGAAAGGTATCAACTTTTCTGGGCCGACGAGAAAATATTGTGGGCGCCGCTCGTTCTGGACCAAATTTTTTTAGGCCCCCCTCCAAAAAAAAACGGAAACCAAACTCCGCCCATGTTTCCAGTGTCAATCTTGTCAGCCTCAGCTAGAAATCCACTGCTCCTTCTTATCTCCAATGTTGTTAGTTCACACCTTTTCGACGCAATAATAATAATAATAATAATTGTTCGTTAATTCAACAATCCAGTAGACAGACCGCAACGGGTTACAGTATACAGTTATCTTGCTGACCAGGACACAGTTAGCAGAAATTGTTGCATATGGTACACGCGCACGCATTCAAGAATTACTCAAATACTAAATTTGGAACCCACGTAGTAATGGCGTTGCTTAGCCTACTGCGTTCCAGTAACAAAGCATTTTAAAACTTCACAGTTTGAAATCTGAAAAAAAACACTGGAGAGAAGTCATTTAGTTGAAAATTTAAAAAAATTAACAGTAAATTACACTCTTTGTAAAATTAAGGAATCGTAAATTATAATAATAAATAACATCATGGTATATCGTAACAGTTCATACAATACAGTAAGTAGCCTAAACAGCAACTACAGACTAGCCTACTATCGTTTTACTAAATATTTCTCGGGGTAACTAAATCCTGGGGAACTTTTCCCAAAGAGAAGCCTAGATTAAACACTGGATAATGACCCTCAGTTGACATCTGTATAACTCATAGTTGTAAAAAAAATCCGTTTTTTATTCTCTCCCAAAAAACGTCGTTTTTTCCTTTTTTTATTTTTCCGTTTTTTATCGTTTTTTTCTTTAACTTTATTTATTCATTTACTTTCGGTTATTATTTTCCTTAATTTTCTTTCTTTCTGATATTCCTTATGTTTTCCGCCAACTCTCGAGGATTCAGCTAACTAAAGTCATTATTAATTTCATCGTTTAACATCATCATTTCAGAGATAGCCTGCGTGTAGTAGGTTCCTAATCAATGTTTTCAAGGTTAAAATGCGGTTTTAGATGTAGCAAAGTCAAATTATTGACCGTTTCCGTTTTTTATCGTTTTTTCATCGTTTTTTAATTTTTCGAAAAAACGACGTTTTCCGTTTTTTATTTTGTTTCCATCGTTTTTTGCATCTATGGCTGTAACTGTTTACAGATCTTTTCACACTGCCTCCGACCGCAGCCACAACAGAACAAACACCGTCATCGTCGTCTAAGCCAATCGAAGGTAAGAACTCGTTCAAAACCTCTTCTGCGGGTTGCGCATTGGATAACACGCCAGTGTTAATTGTTCAGAATTCTGACACTTATGTGCAATTCTCTTCATGGGGTTGCTCCCACCTACCTCCATTCTTTCTGTATTCAGGTCTCCTCTCTCCCGGGTTGCTCTCTCTTCGTTCGTCAGCTAATGGCCTCCTTGTTGTTCCTATAGCATGCGTGGGGCTACTGCCCAGTCCGGAATCTTTGCCTATGTTGGCCCCTCCTGCTGGAACCGTCTTCCATGTACATAAACTACATCTTCAGCTTCTCGGCCCCTGCCTGTCTCCCTCTGTTTAGGAAGCGCCTGAAGACTATACTATTCGTTAGCGGCAGTGCTAACTTTGGGTCGGGAGCGCTAGAATCTGTGAGCGGCGCTATACAAGTGCTCAATTACAATTACAATTATAAAGTGGCATGGAGAGCAAGAGGTAGGCTACCGAGTTCGAGTCCCAGTAGGGCGGACAAGCTTTGTAGGCTGCTATTAGCGCCGTGTATTGCGGGCTGTCTGCTCTGTTAGTAGTGAAGATTGATGTTGATTCAGATGGTTGCATATCTTGCATATGTACAGCGCAGTGCGTTTGCAGGCGTTTCATAAAAGAAAAATTATTATGGTTACTATCATCATCATCATCGTCGTCGTCGTCGTCGTCATCGTCGTCATCATCATCACCATCATCGTCGTCGTCTTCATCGTCGTCGTCATCATCATCATCATCATCATCATCATCATCGTCATCATCATCATCATCATCATCGTCATCATCATCATCATCATCATCATCATCATCATCATCATCATTATTATCATCATCATCATCATCATTATCATCATCATCATCATCATCGTCGTCGTCTTCATCATCATCATCATCATCATCATCATCATCATCATCATCATCATCATCATCATCATCATCATCATCATCACTATCATATTTTGACCAATGAACAAGATATATTGCAATCAGTCAGTTACTTGGTTAATCAGCCAAGCTGTCAATCACTCTATCACTCAATCAGTCTGTCAATCAGTCTGTCAATCAGTCTGTCAATCAGTCTGTCAATCAGTCTGTCAATCAGTCTGTCAATCAGTCTGTCAATCAGTCTGTCAATCAGTCTGTCAATCAGTCTGTCAATCAGTCTGTCAATCAGTCTGTCAATCAGTCAGTAAGGTCGCTAGCCAATTAATCAATCTTACCTTGGACACAAGAAATTTATCTAAATAAACAACGATTGGCATAAGACTGGTATAACATAACTTACAATATTATTACTGCGTGTGAATGCGCTGCTTAGAATGTGGTAACATGACAAAACTCTTTGTACCAATCTAGAATGTGGTAACATGACAAAACTCTTTGTACCAATCTAGAATGTGGTAACATGACAAATCTCTTTGTGCCAATCTAGAATGTGGTAACATGACAAATCTCTTTGTGCCAATCTAGAATGTGGTAACATGACAAAACTCTTTGTGCCAATCTAGAATGTGGTAACATGACAAAACTCTTTGTACCAATCTAGAATGTGGTAACATGACAAATCTCTTTGTGCCAATCTAGAATGTGGTAACATGACAAATCTCTTTGTGCCAATCTAGAATGTGGTAACATGACAAATCTCTTTGTGCCAATCTAGAATGTGGTAACAGCCAAGCGGACATTGTCTTCGTTCTTGACGAGTCCGGTTCACTCAGAACATTAGACTTCGCAAGACAACAGTTCTTCGTTGAGAAGATCTTTGGAGCTTTTGATGTCCATTTCAATCGAACTCAGTTTGGAGTCGTTACCTTCGCAACGAAAAGTCGGATCATCTTCCCGCTTGGAAAATACACGGAGCTGGAAGAACTGAAGAAGGCAGTCGAAGGTCAAATATGGATTCATGCAGTATATAGAGAATTTCTAATGCAGCTTCTGTCAAACTTCTCATTCATCACAAATATAAAAAAAATTCCGCTAATTCTCTCTTCTTAAGAGTTAGTTCGAGCTTATAGTGTGGCTGGACGGTAATTGACGGCGTCCAGGCCCTTTTTTAAAATCTCCACTCAGTCCAGCCACTTATTTAGACAGCAGAACCTGGAGAAGTGATAAGCGTCCAGTCATTTCTTTTTCTACACTTTAAGCACTGCCCAGCGGTTGATCAACTTTGAATTGCATGATGCATCTGATTGTCCTCTTCCTATTTTTTTCGATAATAATTTTCATTACCTTTACAATGTTATTTTCTCTCGAATCTTACGATATTTAAACCTGAACAGATGCGCAAATAACCATAGTTAGGATCGTCGAGCGAATATTATTTTCAAATGAATGTTATTAACACCTTTAAAGTGTGTTACGATATCGAACTTCAGCAGAATCTGTTCAAATAAACGCGGTTACAGTCGTGCGCGGTTTTGATATGCGCGGATGTGTGTGTGCGGTTTTGACAGTGAATTCCTACCCATCCACGAGTACATTCCTCATTTCCTCTGCTTCACAAATCCATTCCTAATTAATATACCTCCGTTTCAATTATAAACGCCATCCACCATAGCCGCCTGAGCATATACCTCCGCGTGGATTTACCTGTGTTTTTGTGAAGAACTAGGGTCCTTCATTTATAGAGCGCCACGTACTTATAGTCAATTATAATCAACTGTGTGTAATTGTGTATGAATGAATGTATGAGCGTGCGAGATGTGTGGTAGAGAGGTAGACCTGATCGATTATCTAGACCACGCTGACAGTTGCAGAATTCAGGCCTGATAATCTAGTCCACGCTGACGGAGGGAAAACTTTGTCCTACTTCTTTCCGTGTCTTTGCCAGTGGATGGCGTGGCATACGGACCGGGACACAGGCACTCCATTTGGACGGTGGCAGACGGACAAAGAGAGAGAGAGCAGGCAGAAATAGCCGTTTCTGCTGATGCGAATCTGAAAGTGTATAAAAGGGAGTGAAGACGAACAATCGAGGCCTTTCACGTTGTGTTCGATCAGGAGAGTCGACGGAGCCTTTTACGTTGTGCTCGTTGGAAGAGATGGTGTGAATTGCGGCCCGCCGTGCCCCTGGCGATCGATGGACCAGGGAGGCGTTAAAAATACGATGAGGAGCTGAGGATTTCGTGGATGAACGTTCCACGACGATGAGGATTTCGCGGATTTCGTGAGAGGATATTCCGCGAAGTTAAAGAAGCAGTGACGACGTCGACCTTGGATCAAAACGGATCAGGATCGGAAGCGTTACTGGAAACAGAGGATTTAGAGGTCCAGTGAGGACGAGAATTTAGAGGATTGCCGTGAGGAGATATTCCACGAGTGAAGTGAAGCAGATTATTCTTGGATCAAAACGGATCGGAATCGTCTGCGATGGTGATGGAGCGAGTTACGTAAGACTGTGCTCTTCTTTACGACGAAGGCATCGGACGAGCTACGAGGATGAGGATTGCTCAGGCCTAACTGGAACTGTTGGAGGATCGAGTAAGCACGCGTCTATTCGGAGGATAGGACGAATGGCTGGACTCGACTAAGAGGACGAAAGGAACTGGATTGTGAAGGAACTGAAACCGAACGAGGCGAGGGTATGTTACGTGGGCTACAAAAGTCAATGTTTATATATTGGGAAAAACCCGTACATGAAATTCTCCCTTTTATAAGCGGTTGCCTTAGTTGAGCTGTATGAATGAATGAGTGAGTGTGTGTTTTATTCTTTGCTATTGTTCTAGCGCCGTATTATGATTTGTGTTATTATTGTGAAGTTGTGTTTAAGATACATAGCGGAAACGCTATTCAAATACTGTGTCTGGATAATTCTGTATTTAGTGACTGAGTTAGTTTAATGACGGGGATGACTTTAGACGACTGGAGAGACGGAAGAGACCAGCGTGAGACTGTACTAAACTAGGTGACTATATACGCATATATATATCTCGATACTATAATATAGAGACTATATACGGGCTGAGATGCGAGTGACGGTAGAGGAAGTTAGGGGAAGTTGGCAAGAAGGAGGACGAGGTTAAACGAACCCAAGTTGTGAAAGAAAACAATCGTAGGGCCAACGCCCTTCCGCGCCATGCTCGGCTGGACCTTGTCAAGAGAAGTGGAGAGAGGGCCTCGATGGTAAGAACCGAGGGGGTATCCCAAACAACCGGGGGTAGCGCCCCAGTTGGCCCTCTCGGGGACTACAACAACAATTCGACTGGGGCCAACCCCTTTTTCGGGTCGGGCGATGGAATGGCAGACTGGGGAGGGATAGAAGACAGAAGCATGGAGATCCCTCGCAGTGGTGCCAGACCAGGCGCGCGCGCGGAGGAGGGGTAGAATTGTACAATGGCGACGAGGATGGGATGTGAGAGTGAGAACAGAGCGTTACAATGATGAAGAGGCTGATGGGATAATCATGATTAAGGAAGATTAGTGATGATTAAGGAGGATTAAGGAAGATTAAGGATTGATGTAAATTAAGGGTGAGATGATCTGTGGAGATTTGAGTAGTTTAAGAGTTGAGTAGTTTAAGAGTGGATGATTAGGCATGAGTAGGGATGATTAAGAACGATTAACGATGATTAACGATGATTAAGAATGATTAAGAACCGATAGATGATTTTTACGAAGGAACAGAACGAAGGAGGAAGGATATACGACTGTAATGAAAACAGACATGGAAATAATACGACTATCAGACTAGAAGACAGGAAATGATTAAGATTTGATTAACGTATGTGTTATGATTAGGATGATGATTTTGTTTTGATGATGTTGAGCAAAACATTAACTACGGCAACTAGATCAAAATTGTGGGTATAATTATGGTTTCCATTGAGCGATGATGCGAATGTTTCCAATGCATTCACGAGAGGGCGACACAAGTCCAGGCTACCGACACAAACAACGTTACTCTTGTTATACGACGAGTAATGTAGAGATGACATCTGGGGCTTAATTTCCAACTGAAACGAGGACTGTGGATTCACTGTCGATTGCAACACAAACTACTGGGAGCGAAAGCAACAATAAGACTACTTTAGAAACTGTTCAGAAACTGTCGTCGAAAATACAAACGCCTGCACACGAGAAAAACAGTCGGATAAAACAGTCGTATATTATAATGGGAAAAACGGACTTAGCCATTTTCTGCGACGCTTCAACGGGCGTCAAAGACAACCCAGATGGACAGACGAATGCGACGGATGCGGGGGAAGCAGCCAGATGCTTCACTGTTCGACGGAGGAGGAGAGGAGAAGGAGAGACGTCGTCAACCGGAAGCCTGACGAACGGACGACGCTGCGAGGAAACGAGATCCTCGACAGCCATGGATTTCTGGGAAACCTTCGCGGATGGACGGATGGAGAAACGCGGAGAAACGTAAACGACGATCGAGGAGAACGAGGAAACCGTTCAGTGGATGGAAAGACGACAGAAGAGAGCTATGGACGTGCTCAACCGTGTTTATTCTGGTTAAATGTGTTATAAATTGCCGTGTATTTTGGACTTATTTTGTTTTGGTGTGTGTTAGTATGTATAACGTTGTGAAAGACATTGAGGAGATAGAGATTAGTTGTTGACGAATTATGGACACTTGTAACTTAGAGTAGGCTAAAGCATTGCCTATATGAATTGAACTGCATTACTTTGCGGATGTGAAGGATGTTAATCTGTTAGTTTGAAAGATTTGCTGAATGGAACTGCATTATTAGAATATCGAGTACTGTATTGATTGCATAACACTGCATAAAGATGGACTATTAGCATAGGCATTGAATAGCATTGAGGGTATATTTTGTGTGGACACACAGTTAATATAATTGTCCTTCATGCTTCAGGATTCGCCAGGTGGGAGCAGTGTGAAGAACTAGGGTCCTTCATTTATAGAGCGCCACGTACTTATAGTCAATTATAATCAACTGTGTGTAATTGTGTATGAATGAATGTATGAGCGTGCGAGATGTGTGGTAGAGAGGTAGACCTGATCGATTATCTAGACCACGCTGACAGTTGCAGAATTCAGGCCTGATAATCTAGTCCACGCTGACGGAGGGAAAACTTTGTCCTACTTCTTTCCGTGTCTTTGCCAGTGGATGGCGTGGCATACGGACCGGGACACAGGCACTCCATTTGGACGGTGGCAGACGGACAAAGAGAGAGAGAGAGCAGGCAGAAATAGCCGTTTCTGCTGATGCGAATCTGAAAGTGTATAAAAGGGAGTGAAGACGAACAATCGAGGCCTTTCACGTTGTGTTCGATCAGGAGAGTCGACGGAGCCTTTTACGTTGTGCTCGTTGGAAGAGATGGTGTGAATTGCGGCCCGCCGTGCCCCTGGCGATCGATGGACCAGGGAGGCGTTAAAAATACGATGAGGAGCTGAGGATTTCGTGGATGAACGTTCCACGACGATGAGGATTTCGCGGATTTCGTGAGAGGATATTCCGCGAAGTTAAAGAAGCAGTGACGACGTCGACCTTGGATCAAAACGGATCAGGATCGGAAGCGTTACTGGAAACAGAGGATTTAGAGGTCCAGTGAGGACGAGAATTTAGAGGATTGCCGTGAGGAGATATTCCACGAGTGAAGTGAAGCAGATTATTCTTGGATCAAAACGGATCGGAATCGTCTGCGATGGTGATGGAGCGAGTTACGTAAGACTGTGCTCTTCTTTACGACGAAGGCATCGGACGAGCTACGAGGATGAGGATTGCTCAGGCCTAACTGGAACTGTTGGAGGATCGAGTAAGCACGCGTCTATTCGGAGGATAGGACGAATGGCTGGACTCGACTAAGAGGACGAAAGGAACTGGATTGTGAAGGAACTGAAACCGAACGAGGCGAGGGTATGTTACGTGGGCTACAAAAGTCAATGTTTATATATTGGGAAAAACCCGTACATGAAATTCTCCCTTTTATAAGCGGTTGCCTTAGTTGAGCTGTATGAATGAATGAGTGAGTGTGTGTTTTATTCTTTGCTATTGTTCTAGCGCCGTATTATGATTTGTGTTATTATTGTGAAGTTGTGTTTAAGATACATAGCGGAAACGCTATTCAAATACTGTGTCTGGATAATTCTGTATTTAGTGACTGAGTTAGTTTAATGACGGGGATGACTTTAGACGACTGGAGAGACGGAAGAGACCAGCGTGAGACTGTACTAAACTAGGTGACTATATACGCATATATATATCTCGATACTATAATATAGAGACTATATACGGGCTGAGATGCGAGTGACGGTAGAGGAAGTTAGGGGAAGTTGGCAAGAAGGAGGACGAGGTTAAACGAACCCAAGTTGTGAAAGAAAACAATCGTAGGGCCAACGCCCTTCCGCGCCATGCTCGGCTGGACCTTGTCAAGAGAAGTGGAGAGAGGGCCTCGATGGTAAGAACCGAGGGGGTATCCCAAACAACCGGGGGTAGCGCCCCAGTTGGCCCTCTCGGGGACTACAACAACAATTCGACTGGGGCCAACCCCTTTTTCGGGTCGGGCGATGGAATGGCAGACTGGGGAGGGATAGAAGACAGAAGCATGGAGATCCCTCGCAGTGGTGCCAGACCAGGCGCGCGCGCGGAGGAGGGGTAGAATTGTACATTTTTATCCATCACATTAAATATCAAACCCGACATTTTTCTGTGCAAGAATTTAATTACTATAACATTAGCAGGCACTTATTAAGCGCCAGAACAAAGCGATCAACTAATGTCGCAGAGCAACTGTGAATGAAGGACTTGCTGAAGGTTCTTTGACAATAACCGCATCGTAAGAAGAGTCTCAAACCCACAGCCTAATCTCCCTTCATG